>UESW01001426.1:233208-290370 GCA_900491605.1 Calamus simplicifolius | reverse complement strand
CATCGTATTTAAAAAAAATAAGATACCGATGATAAAAAGCATCGGTATTCGTTAAAAAAAATTAAATTTTTTTATTAATTTTTTAATTAAATTTAATGACGCTTTAAAGCATCGTTAAGTCTTCGACGCTTATAAGTAGATTTCGGATTTTCCCGACGCTTCCCCATAGCGTCGGGAAAAAAGAGTTGTTGTTCTTATTTTTTTTTGTAGTGAAATATCTAAAATTCTTAAATCCAAATCATTGGCACACAAGAAAATACTCATTTACACCACAAACTTTTCTGTTTTACATTTATCAAGCGGCTAACACACCAATACGTCATTGAAACCATCCAACTTTCATTATAATTAAAAATGTAATTAATATTATCAAAATTATAAGATTTTTAGGATATTACAATCTTTTCCTCTTAAGAAGTTTTGTTTCTGAAATTTTGCTAGATATGTTCTCAAATAGATGGAGGTACTTCAATCTCATCTCATCCTCTCTCTCTCTCATGTAGCTTCCTCCTTTTGATGATTTAGCCATTGCACCTTAACTAATTAAATTCTTTTACTGCGGAGCTGCTTAATCTCCCTGCTCAAGATTTTTACTGGCTCTGCTACAAATAATAAATCTTTCTGTAACTCTACAGTCTTAGATTGAATCGCATGGGAGGAATCCAACACATACCTCCTAAGCATTGATACATTAAATACATTATGAATCTGAGATAACTTCGAAGGTAAGGCCAATTTATAAGCAAGTGTCCCAATCTTTTCCAAGACTTCGTAGGGTCCAATATACTTGGGACTCAACTTGCCTTTCTTTCCAAACCTAATAATACCTCTCCAGGGAGATACCTTCACAAATACTTTGTCTCCAACCTCAAATCTTACTTCCCTATGCTTCTTATCTACATAGCTCTTCTATCAATCTTGGGCTGCTTTTAATTTAGCTCTAATGATTTTAACTTGATCTACTGTAAGCTGAACTAACTTGGGCCTAACAGCCTCCTCTCTCCCTCCTCATCCCAACACACTGGAGTTCTACATTTTCTCCTATATAAGGCCGCATATGCTGCTATATCAATGCTAGAATAGTAGCTGTTATTGTAAGCAAACTCTACCAAAGGAAGATGATCATCCCAGCTACCAGAAAACTCCATGACATAAGCTTTCAGCATATCCTCCAGTGTCTGGATGGTTCTCTCAGACTGACCATCAGTTTGGGGATGAAATGATGCACTGAACCTCAATTTAGTCCTCAAAGCTTTCTGTAATTCTGTCCAAAATTGAGATGTAAACCTTGGATCTCTATCTGATACTATATATACTGGCAACCATGCCTACTCACAATTTCATGCATATATACTTCTGCTAGTTTGTCCAAGATAAAGGTAATCTTAATAGGCAAAAAATAATTAAACTTAATCAATCTATCAACTATCACCCATATAGCATCATTGCCTCCTCTTGTCCTTAGGAGTCCTACAACAAAATCCATAGTTATATGCTTTCATTTCCACTCTGACACAAACAAAGACTGAAGTTTGCCAGCAGGACACTGATGTTCAGCTTTAATCTACTGACACACTAAACACTTAGACACATACTCAGCTATCTCTTTTTTCATTCCATTCCATCAGTAGTTCTATTTGATAGTCTTATGCATCTTAGTACTATCTAGATGCATAGAATAAGCTGAGTTATGTGCTTCTTTCAAGATCTAATCCCTCAATGATTCCACAGCTGGCACATAAACTCTACCCTTGAACAATAACACCCCATCACCTCTAACAGAAAACTCTGACTGAGACTTACTTTGAATCAAATCTCAAGCTATTAGCAACTACAGATCTAGCAGCTAAGCTTCTTTTATTTCCTTCAGCATTAGGGGTCTCACTCGAAAAGCAGCTTAAGGCTCCTGATCTGTCTACAGTTAGCTCTGCATCTAACCTCCTCAACTCGATCATCAAGGGTAGCTGCACAGCTCTAATAGAAGCTAATGTGGCCATAGACTTCTGACTCAAGGCATCAGCCACAACATTAGCTTTTCCTGGGTGATACTCAATAGTACAATCATAGTCTTTTATTAATTCAATCCACCTTCTCTTCCTTAGATTTAATTCCTACTGGATCAGAATATATTTCAAGCTCTTATAATTAGTAAATATCTAGCATTTTCTTCAATACATGTAGTGCCTCCAAACCTTCAATGCAAAGATGATAGCAGCCAATTCTAAATCATGGGTAGGGTAATTTTTTCATGGAATCTCAACTGCTAGATATATAAGCTACCAATTTTTCATTCTGTTTAAAACATACCCAAAACCCTTCAATGAGGCATTGCTATAGATTACATAATCATTGGTACTATCATGGAGTATTATAAATGGGGTGAGGTTAATCTCTTTTTCAATTCATCCATACTCCTCTAGCATTCATCAGACCAATCAAACTTGATATTCTTTCTAAGCAGTTTAGTCATAGGATAAGCCAAAATTAAAAAAAAATTATAAATCTTCTATAATATCTTACTAGCCCCAAGAAACTCCTTACCTTCGGTCTGATTGGTAGGTGCCTCCCAATTCAATATAGCTTCAATCTTTTGAGGGTCTACCATAATACCTTTGGCTGAAACTACATATCCCAAGAACTTCACCTCATCAAGCTAAAATTTACTTTTACTGAGTTTAGCATATAACTGCTTGTCTCTCAAAATCTGCAATAATGTTCTCAGATGCTACTCATGCTCTTCACTGCTTTTAGAATAAATAAAGATATCACCAATGAATACTATCACAAATTTATCTAGATACTCCTGAAATACTGGATTTATCAGACCCATGAAAGCAGCTGGAGCATTTGTCAAACCAAATGGCATCACTAAGAACTCATAATGACCATATCTGGTCCTAAAAACAGTCTTAGATATATCCTCATTCTTTATCCTCAACTGATGATACCCAGATCTCAAATCAAACTTTGAAAACACTGCTGCCCCTTGCAGCTGATCAAACAAATCATCAATCCTTGACATGATCCCGGTCGCCGACGATCGATCTTGGACTGTAGCGATCAATCCGATCGGCGACGATCTTACGCTTGCGATCGATCCAAGCCACGATCCCGGTCACCGATGATCGATCTCGGACCATTGCGATCAATCCGATCGGCGACGATCCGACAGTTGCGATTGATCCAAGCCACGATCCAGGTCGCCGATGATCGATCTCGAACTGTTGCGATCAATTCGATCGGTGACGATCCGATGGTTTTGATCGATCTAAGCTACGATCCCGGTCGCCGACGATCGATCTCGGACCATTGCGATCAATCCGATCGGTGATAATCCGATGTTTGCGATCGATCCAAGCCACGATCCCGGTCACCGATGATCGATCTTGGACCGTTGCGATCGATCCGATCGGCAACGATCCGATGGTTGTGATCGATCCAAGCCATGATCCCGATTGCCGATGATCGATCTTGGACCATTGCGCTCAATCCGATCGCGATGATCCGACGGTTGCGATCGATCCAAGCCACAATCCTGGTCGCCGACGATCGATCTTGGACCATTGCGATCAATTGATCGGCAACGATCCGATGCTTGCGATCGATCCAAGCCACGATCTCGATCGTCGATGATCGATCTCGGACAGTTGCGATCAATCCGATCGGCGACGATCCGATGGTTGTGATCGATCCAAGCCACGATCCAGGTCACCGACGATCGATCTCAAATCATTGCGATCAATCTGATCGGCGACGATCCAACGCTTGCGATCGATCCAAGCCACGATCCTGGTCACCGACGATCGATCTCGGACCGTTGCGATCAATCCAATCGGCGACGATCTGACCGTTGTGATTGATCCAAGCCACGATCTAGGTCGCCGATGATCGATCTCGGACCATTGCGATCAATCCGATCGGCGACGATCCGACGGTTGCGATCGATCAAAGCCATGATCCCGTCACCGACGATCGATCTCGGACCGTTGCGATCAATCCGATCGGCGATGATCCGACGGTTGTGATCGATCCAAGCCACGATCTTGGTCGCCGATGATTGATCTCGGACCTTTGCGATCAATCCGATCGGCGACGATCCTATGCTTGTGAATGATCCAAGCCATGATCCCGGTCGCCGACGATCGATCTTGGACCGTTGTGATCAATCCGATCGGTGACGATCCGATGGTTGCGATCGATCCATGCCACGATCCTGGTTGCCGACGATCGATCTCGGATCGTTGCGATCAATCCGATCGGCGACGATCCGACGGTTGCGATCGATCCAAGCCACGATCCCAGTCGCCGACGATCGATCTCGGACCGTTGCGATTAATCTGATTGGCGACGATCTGACAGCATGCGATCGATCCATGCCACGATCCTGGTCGCTGACGATCGATCTCGGAATGTTGCGATCCATCCGATCGGCGAAGATCCAATGATTGTGATCGATCCAAGCCATGATCCCGGTCACTGACGATCGATCTCAGACCGTTGCAATCAATCCGATCGATGACGATCCAACGGTTGCGATCGATCCAAGCCACGATCCTGGTCATCGACGATCGATCTCGTACCGTTGTGATCCATCTGATCGGCGACGATCCGACGGCATGCGATCGATCCAAGCCACGATCCCTATCGCCAAAGATCAATCTCGGACCATTGTGATCAATCCGATCGGCGACAATCCGATGGTTGCGAATGATCCAAGCAATGATCCTGTCGTCGACGATCGATCTCGAACTGTTGCGATCAATCCGATCAGCGATGATCTGACGGTTGCGATCAATCCAAGCCACGATCCCACTCGCCAACGATCAATCTCGGACCGTTGCAATCTATCGGATCGGCGACGATCCGACGCTTGCGATCGATCCAAGCCATGATCCCGGTCACCGACGATCGATCTTGGACCGTTGCGATCAATCCGATTGGCGACGATCCGACGATTGCGATCGATCCAAGCCACGATCCCGGTTGCCGACGATTGATCTCGGACCGTTGCGATCAATCTGATTGGCAACGATCGACGCTTGCGATCGATCCAAGCCATGATCCCGGTCGCCGATGATCGATCTTGGACCATTGCGATCAATCCAATCAGCGACGATCCGACGATTGCGATCGATCCAAGCCATGATCCCGGTCGGCGATGATCGATCTCGGATCGTTGCAATCTATCCGATCGCGACGATCCGACGCTTGCAATCGATCCAAGCCATGATCCCGGTCGCCGATGATCGATCTCGGACCATTGCGATCAATCCGATCGGCGACAATCCGATGGTTGTGATCGATCCAAGCCATGATCTCGGTCGACGATGATCGATCTCGGACCACTGCAATTTATCCAATTCGCAACGATCCGACGGTTGCCATCGATCCAAGCCACGATCTCAGTCGCCGACGATCGATCTTGGACCGTTGCGATCAATCCGATCGGCAATGATCCGACGGTTGCGATCGATCCAAGCCATGATCCCGGTCGCCGAGGATCGATCTCGGACCGTTGTGATCAATCTGATCGGCTATGATCCGATAGTTGCGATCGATCCAAGCCACGATCCCGATCGCCGACGATCAATCTTGGACCATTGCGATCAATCCGATCGGCGATGATCCGACGCTTGTGATCGATCCAAGCCACGATCCCGGTCGCCGACGATTGATCTTGGACCATTGCGATCAATCCGATCGGCGACAATCAGACAGTTGCGATCGATCAAAGCCATGATCCCGGTTGCCGATGATCGATCTCGGACCGTTGCGATCGATCCGATCGGCGACAATCCGACGATTGCGAATGATCCAAGCCATGATCCCGGTCGCCAACGATCGATCTCGGACCGTTGCGATCGATCCGATCGGTGATGATCCGACGGTTGCGATCGATCCAAGCCACGATCCTGGTCGCCGACGATCGATCTCGGACCATACCGATCTATCCGATCGGCGACAATCCAATGCTTGCGATCGATCCAAGCCATGATCCTGGTCGTCGATGATCGATCTCGGACCGTTGCGATCAATCCGATCGATGACGATCCGATGGTTGTGATCGATCAAACCACGATCTCGGTCGCTGATGATCAATCTCACACCATTATGATCAATCCGATCGGCGACGATCCGATGGTTGCGATCGATCCAAGCCACAATCCCGGTCGCCGACGATCGATCTCGGACCATTGCAATCAATCCGATCGGTGACGATCCGACGGTTGCGATCGATACAAGCCACGATCCTGGTCGCCGATGATCGATCTTGGACCGTTGCAGTCAATCCGATCGGCGACAATCCGACCGTTGCGATCGATCCAAGCCATGATCCTGGTCGCCAATGATCGATCTCGGACCGTTGCGATCAATCCGATCGGTGACGATCCGACGATTGCGATCGATCCAACCCACGATCCCGGTCGTCGACGATCGATCTCGGACCATTGCGATCCATCCGATCGGTGATGATCCGATGGTTGTAATCAATCCAAACCAAGATCCCGGTCCTCGACGATCGATCTCGGACCATTGCGATCAATCTGATCGGCGACGATCCTACGCTTGCGATCGATCCAAGCCACGATCCCGGTCACCGATGATCCATCTCGGACCGTTGCGATCAATCTGATCGGCGACGATCCAACGGTAGGGATCAATCCAAGCCACGATCCTGGTCACCGACGATCGATCTCGGACCGTTGCGATCAAGCCGATCAGCGATGATCTGACGGTTGCGATCGATCCAAGCCACAATCCCGATCGCCGATGATCGATCTCAGACCATTGCGATCAATCTGATTGGTGATGATCTGACGGCATATGATCGATCCAAGCCACGATCCCGATCGCCGACGATCGATCTTGGACCTTTGCGATCCATCCGATCGGTGACGATCCGATGGTTGCGATCGATCCAAGCCATGATCCCGGTCGCCAACAATCGATCTCGGACAGTAGCGATCATCCGATCGGCGATGATCCGACGGTTGCGATGGATCCAAGCCACGATCCGATCGCCGACGATCGATCTCGGATCATTGCGATCAATCCGATCGGTGACGATCCTATGCTTGTGATCGATCCAAGCCATGATCCCGGTAGCCGACGATCAATCTCGGACCGTTGCGATCAATCCGATCGGCGATGATCCGACAGTAGGGATCGATCCAAGCCACGATCCCGGTCGCCGACGATTGATCTCGAACCATTGCGATCAATCTGATCGGCGACGATCGGATGGTTGCGATCGATCCAAGCCACGATCCCGATCGCCGATGATCGATCTCAGACCATTGCGATCAATCTGATTGGTGATGATCTGACGGCATGCGATCGATCCAAGCCATAATCCCGGTCGCCGACGATCGATCTTGGACCTTTGCGATCCATCCGATCGGCGATGATCCGACGGTTGCGATCGATCCAAGCCATGATACCGGTCGCCGACGATCAATCTCGGACTGTTGCGATCGATGCGATTGATGACGATCCAACGGTTGTGATCGATACAAGCCACGATCCCGGTCGCCGACGATCGATCTTAGACCGTTGCGATCCATCCGATCGGTGACGATCCAACGGCATGCGAACGATCCAAGCCACGATCCCGGTCGTCGATGATCGATCTCGGACCGTTGCGATCAATCCGATCGGCGATGATCCGACGATTGCAAATGATCCAAGCCACGATACCGGTCACCGACGATCGATCTTGGACCGTTGCTATCAATCCGATCGGCGATGATCTGATGGTTGCGATCGATCCAAGCCACGATCCCGGTCACCGATGATCGATCTTGGACCATTGCGATCTATCCGATCGGCGACGATCCGACGCTTGCAATCGATCCAAGCCATGATCCCGATCGCCAACGATCGATCTCGGACCATTGCGATCAATCCGATCGGCAATGATCCGACGGTTGCGATCGATCCAAGCCACGATCCTGGTCGCTGATGATCGATCTCGGACCATTGCGATCAATCCGATCGGCTACGATCCGACAGTTGCGATCGATCCAAGCCACGATCCCGGTCGCCGACGATCGATCTCGGACCATTGCGATCAATCCGATCGGCAACAATCTGACACTTGCGATCGATCCAAGCCACGATCCCGATCGCCGACGATTGATCTCGGACCATTGCGATCAATCCGATCGGCGACGATCAGACAATTGAGATCGATCAAAGCCACGATCCAGGTCGCCGATGATCGATCTTGGACCATCGCGATCAATCCGATCGGCGACGATCCGACGGTTGCGAATGATCCAAGCCATGATCCTGGTCGCCGATGATCGATCTCAGACCATTGCGATCGATCCGATCGGCGATGATATGATGGTTGCGATCGATCCAAGCCACAATCTCGGTCGTCGACAATCGATCTCAGACCGTACCGATCTATCCGATCGGCGACAATCCGATGCTTACGATCGATCCAAGCCACAATCTAGGTCGCCGATGATCAATCTCAGACCGTTGCGATCAATCTGATCGGCGACAATCCGACGGTTACGATCGATCAAAGCCACGATCCCAGTCACCGATGATCGATCTCGGACCGTTGCGATCAATCCGATCGGCGATGATCCGACGGTTGCGATCGATCCAAGCCATGATCTCGGTAGCCGATGATCGATCTCGGACCATTGCAATCAATCCAATCGGCGACGATCCGATGATTGCGATCGATCTAAGCCACAATCCCGGTCACCGACGATCGATCTCGGACCATTGCGATAAATCCAATCAGCGACGATCCGATCGTTGCGATCGATCCAAGCCACGATCCTGGTCGCCAATGATTGATCTCGAACCATTGCGATCAATCCGATCGGCGACGATCCAATGGTTGCGATCGATCCAAGCCACGATCCTAGTCACCGACGATCGATCTCGGACCATTGCAATCAATCCGATCGGTGACGATCCGATGGTCGCGATCGATCCAAGCCACAATCCCGGTCGCCGACGATCGATCTCGGACCGTTGCGATCAATCCGATCGGCGACGATCCTACGCTTGCGATCGATCCAAGCCACGATCCCGGTCGCCAACGATAGATCTCGGACCGTTGCGATCAATCCGATTTGCGACGATCCAACGGTAGGGATCGATCCAAGCCACGACCCCGGTCACCGACGATCGATCTCGGACCATTGCGATTAATTCGATCGGCGATGATCCGACGGTTGCGATAGATCCAAGCCACGATCCCGGTCGCCGATGATCGATCTCGGACCATTGCGATCAATCTGATTGGTGACGATCTGACGGCATGCGATCGATCTAAGCCACGATCCCGATCGTCGACGATCGATCTTGGATCTTTGCGATCCATCCGATCGGCGATGATCCGACGGTTGCGATCGATCCAAGCCATGATCCTGGTCGCCGACGATCGATCTCGGACCATTGCGATCGATCCAATTGATGATGATCCGATGGTTGCGATCGATACAAGCCACGATCCCGATCGCCAACGATCGATCTCAGACCGTTGCGATCCATACGATCGGCGACGATCCAACGGCATGCGAACGATCCAAGCCACGATCCCAGTCGTCGACGATCGATCTTGGACCATTGCGATCAATCCGATCGGCAACGATCCGATGGTTGCGAATGATCCAAGCCATGATACCGGTCGCCGATGATTGATCTCGGACCATTGCTATCAATCCGATCGGCGATGATCCGACGGTTTCGATAGATCCAAGCCAGGATCCCGGTCGCCGATGATCGATCTCGGACCGTTGCGATCTATCCGATCGACGATGATCCGACGCTTGCGATCGATCCAAGCCACGATCCTGATCGCTGACGATCGATCTCGGACCGTTGCGATCAATCCGTTCGGCGATGATCTAACGCTTGCGATCAATCCAAGCCATGATCCCAGTCGCTGACGATCGATCTCAGACAGTTGCGATCAATCCGATCGGTGACGATCCGATGGTTGCGATCGATCCAAGCCACGATCCCGGTCGCCGATGATCGATCTTGGATCGTTGCGATCAATCCGATCGGCGATGATCCTACGATTGCGATCGATCCAAGCCACGATCCTGGTTGCTGATGATCGATCTCAGACTATTGTAATCAATCCGATCGGCGACGATCCGACGGTAGGGATCGATCCAAGCCATGATCCTGGTCGCCGACGATCGATCTTGGACCGTTGCGATCAATCCGATCTGCGACGATACGATAGTTGCGATCGATCCAAGCCACGATCCCGGTCGCCGATGATCGTTCTCGGATTATTGCGATCAATCTGATTAGTGACGATCTGACGGCATGCGATCGATCCAAGCCACGATCCCGGTCACCGACAATCGATCTTGGACCTTTGCGATCCATCCGATCGGCGACGATCCAACGATTGCGATCGATCCAAGCCATGATCCCGATCGCCAATGATCGATCTCGGACCGTTGCGATCGATCCGATTGACGACGATCCGATGGTTGCGATTGATACAAGCCACGATACCGGTCGCCGACGATTGATCTTGAACTATTGAGATCCATCCGATCGGCGATGATCCAAAGGCATGCGAACGATCCAAGCCACGATCTCGGTCATCGACGATCGATCTTGGACCGTTGCGATCAATCCGATCGGCGACGATCCGACGGTTGCGAATGATCCAAGCCATGATACCGGTCATCGACGATTGATCTCGACCGTTGCTATCAATCCGATCGGCGATGATCCGACGGTTGTGATCGATCCAAGCCATGATCCCGGTCGACGACGATCGATCTCGGACCGTTGCGATCTATCCGATCGGGGATGACCCAATGCATGCGATCGATTCAAGCCACGATCCCGATCGCCGATGATCGATCTTGGACCATTGCGATCAATTCGATCGGCAACGATCCGACGCATGCGATCGATCCAAGCCATGATCTCGGTCGCTGACGATCGATCTCGGATAGTTGCGATCAATCTGATCGGCGACGATCCGACGGTTGCGATCGATCCAAGCCACGATCCTGGTCACCGATGATCGATCTCAAACAGTTGCGATCAATCCGATCGACGATAATCCGATGGTTGCGATCGATCCAAGCCACGATCTCGGTCGCCGACGATCGATCTCGGACTGTTGCGATCATTCGAATCGGCGACGATCCGACGGCATGCGATCGATCCAAGCTATGATCTCGGTTGCTGATGATCGATCTCGGACAATTGCGATCAATCTGATCGGCGATGATCCGACGGTTGCGAGCGATCCAAGCCACGATCCCGGTCGCCGACGATCGATCTCGGACCGTTGCGATCAATCCGATCGGTGACGATCCAACGGTTGCGATCGATCCAAGCCACGATCCCGGTCACCGACGATCGATCTCGAACCGTTGCGATCAATCCGATCAGCAACGATCCGACGGTTGCGATCGATCGAAGCCATGATCCCGGTCGCTGACGATCGATCTCGGACCATTGCGATCCATCCGATCATCGACGATCCGATGGTTGCAATCGATCCAAGCCACAATCTCGGTCACCGATGATCGATGTTGAACCTTTGCAATCAATCCGATCGGCGAAGATCCGACGGTTGTTATCGATCCAAGCCACGATTCCGGTCGCCGATGATCAATCTCGGACCGATGCGATCAATCCGATGGGCGAAGATCCGATGGTTGCGATCGATCCAAGCCACGATCCTGGTCACTGTCGATCGATCTTGGACCATTGCGATCAATCCGATCGGCGACGATCCGACAGTTGCGATCGATCCAAGCCACGATCCTGGTCGTCAACGATCGATCTTGAACCATTGCTATCAATCCGATCGGCGACGATCCGACGGTTATGATCGATCCAAGCCACGATCCCGATCGCCGACGATCGATCTCGGACTGTTGCGATCAATTCGATCGGCGATGAACCGACAGTTGGGATCGATCCAAGCTACGATCCCGGTCGCCGATGATCGATCTCGGACCGTTGCGATCCATCCGATCATCGTCAATCCGACGGTTGCGATCGATCCAAGCCACGATCCCGGTCGCCGACGATCGATCTCGGACCGTTGCGATCAATCTGATAGGCAACGATCTGACGGCATGCGATCGATCCAAGCCACGATCCCGGTCGCCGATGATCGATCTCGGACCGTTGCGATCTATCCGATCTGCGACGATTCGACGGTTGCGATCGATCCAAGCCATGATCCCAGTCACCGACGATCGATCTCGGACCATTGCAATCCATCTGATCGACGATGATTTGACGGTTACAATTGATCCAAGCCACGATCCTAGTCGCCAACGATCGATCTCGGACCGTTGCGATCCATCCGATCGGCGACGATCCAACGGCATGCGAACGATCCAAGCCATGATCCCGGTAGTCGACGATCGATCTCGGACCGTTGCAATCAATCCGATCGGCGACGATCCGACGTTTGCGAATGATCCAATCCATGATCCTGGTCGCCGACGATCGATCTCAGACCGTTGCTATCAATTCGATCTGCGATGATCCAACGATTGCAATCGATCCAAGCCACAATCCCGGTCGCCGACGATCAATCTTGGATCATTGCGATCTATCCGATCGACGATGATCCGACACTTGCGATCGATCCAAGCCACGATCCCGATCACCGACGATCGATCTCGGACTGTTGTGATCACTCCGATCGGTGACGATCCGACTCTTGCGATCGATCCAAGCCACGATCCCGGTCGTCGACGATCGATCTCGAACAGTTGTGATTAATCCGATCGGCGACGATCCAACGGTTGCGATCGATCCAAGCCATGATTTCGATCGCCGACGATCAATCTCGGACCGTTGCGATCAATCCGATCGGCGATGATCTAACGGTTGTGATCGATTCAAGCCACGATCTCGGTCGCTGACGATCGATCTCAGACTGTTGCGATCAATCCGATCAGCGATGATCCGACGGTTGCGATCGATCCAAGCCACGATTTCGGTCACCAATGATCGATCTCAGACCGTTGCTATCAATCCGTTCGACGATGATCCGACAGTTACGATCGATCCATGCCACGTTCTCGATCGCCGACGATCAATCTCGGACCGTTGCGATCTATCTGATCGGCGATGATCTAACGCTTGCGATCGATCCAAGCCATGATCCCGGTCGTCGACAATAGATCTCGGACCGTTACGATCAATCTGATCGGCGACGATCCGAAGGTTGCGATCGATCCAAGACATGATCCCGATCGTCGATGATCGATCTCGGACCTTTGCGATAAATTCGATTGGCGACGATCCGACGGTTGCAATTGATCCAAGCCACGATCCCGATCATCAACGATCGATCTCGGATTGTTGCGATCATTCCGATCGGCAACGATCCGATGCATGCGATCGATCCAAGCCACGACCCCGGTCGCCGACGATTGATCTCGGACCATTTAGATCAATCCGATCAGCGACGATTCGACGGTTGTGATCGATCCAAGCCACGATCCCGGTCGCCAACGATCTATCTCGGACCGTTGTGATCAATTCGATCAGCGACGATCCGACGGTTGTGATCGATCCAAGCCACGATCCAGATCGCCGACGATTGATCTCGGACCGTTGCAATCAATCAGATCGGCGACGATCCGACGGCATGCCATCGATCCTAGCCATGATCCTGGTCGCCGACGATCGATATCAGACCGTTCAATCAATCTGATCACAATGATCCGACGGTTGAGGTCGATCCAAGCCTTGATCCCGGTCGCCGATGATCGATCTCTGACTGTTGCGATCAATCCGATCGGCGACGATCCGACGGTTGCAAGCAATCCAAGCCACGATCCCGGTCGCCGATGATCGATCTCAGACCATTGCGATCAATCCGATCGGTGATGATCCAACGGTTGCGATCGATCCAAGCCACGATCCCGGTAGTCGACGATTGATCTTGGACCGTTGCGATCAATCCAATCGGCAAGGATCCAACGGTTGAGTTCGATCCAAGCCTTGATCCCGGTCGCCAAGGATCGATCTCTGACCGTTGCGATCAATCCGATCAGCGACGATCCGATGGTTGCGAGCCATCCAAGCCACGATCCCGGTCGCTGACGATCGATCTTGGACCGTTGCGATCAATCCGATCAGCGACGATCCGATGATTGCGATCAATCCAAGCCATGATCCCGGTCGTCGACGATCGATCTCGGACTGTTGCGATCAATCCGATCGGTGACGATCCGACGGTTGCGATCGATCGAAGCCATGATCCCGATCGCCGATGATTAATCTCGGACCGTTGCGATCCATCCGATCGGTGATGATCCAATGATTGCGATCGATCCAAGCCACGATCTCGGTCGCCGTTGATCGATCTTGAACCGTTGCGATCAATCCGATCGGCGATGATCCGACGGTTGTGATCGATCCAAGCCACTATCCCGGTCGCCAATGATCGATCTCGGACCGTTGCGATCAATCCGATGGGCATCGATCCGATGGTTGCGATCGATCCAAGCCACGATCCCGATCGTCGATGATCGATCTCGGACCGTTGCGATCAATCGGATCGGTGATGATCCGATGGCATGTGATCGATCCAAGCCACGATCTTAGTCACCGATGGTCGATCTCGGACCGTTGCGATCTATCCGATTGGTGATGATCCAACGGTTGCGATCGATCCAAGCCACGATCCCAGTCGCCGACGATCGATCTTAGACCATTGCGATCCATCCGATCGGCAATGATCCGATGGTTGCGATCAATCCAAGCCACGATCCTGATCGCTGAGGATCGATCTCAGACCGTTGCGATCAATCCGATCGGCAATGATCCGACGGTTGCGATCGATCCAAGCCACGATCCTGGTCGCGAGAATCAATCTCGGACCGTTGCGATCAATCCGATCGGCGACGATCCGACGGTTGCGATCGGTCCAAGCCATGATCTCGGTCGCCGTCGATCAATCTCGGACCATTGTGATCAATACAATCGGCGACGATCTGACGCTTGCAATCGATCCAAGCCACGATCCCGGTCGCCGATGATCGATCCTGGACCGTTGCGATCAATCAGATCGGTGACGATCCGACAGTTGCGATCAATCCAAGCCACGATCCCGGTCGCTGATGATCGATCTCGGACTGTTGCGATCAATCCGATCGGTGACGATCTAATGGTTGCGATTGATCCAAGCCACGATCCCGATCGCCGATGATCAATCTTGGATCGTTGCGATCAATCCGATCGGCGACGATCCGATGGTTGCGATTGATCCAAGCCATGATCCCGGTCGTCGACGATCGATCTCGGACCGTTGCAATCAATTCGATCGGTGACAATCCTACGCTTGTGATCGATCCAAGCCACGATCCCGGTTGCCGACGATCGATTTCGGACCATTGCAATCAATCTGATCGGCTACGATCCAATGGTTGGGATCGATCCAACCCACGATCCCGGTCGCCGACGATCGATCTCGGACCATTGCGATCAATCTGATCGGCGATGATCCGACGGTTGCGATCGATCCAAGCCACGATCCCGATCGCCGATGATCGAACCCGGACCATTGCGATCAATCTGATTGGCGACGATCTGACGACATGCGATCGATCGAAGCCACGATCCCGGTTGCCGACGTTCGATCTCGGACCGTTGTGATCCATCCGATCGGCGACGATCCGACGGTTGCGATCAATCCAAGCCATGATCCCAATAGCCGACGATCGATCTCGGACCGTTTCGATCAATCCGATCGACGACGATCCGACGGTTGCGATCGATCCAAGCCACTATCCCGGTCGCCGACGATCGATCTCGGACCGTTGTGATCCATCCGATCGGCGACGATCCGACGACATGCGCTCGATCCAAGCCACGATCCTGGTTGCCGACGATCGATCTCGGACCGTTGCGATCAATCTGATCGGCGATGATCCGATGGTTGCGATTGATCCAAACCATGATCCTGGTCACCGACGATCGATCTTGGACCGTTGCGATCAATTGGATCAGCAACGATCCAACGGCATGCGATCAATCGAAGCAACGATCCCTGTCGCCGACGATCGATCTCGGACCGTTGCGATCAATCCGGTCGGCGACGATCCAACGGCATGCGATCGAATCAAGCCACGATCCCGATCGCCGATGATCAATCTCGGACCGTTGTGATCAATCCGATCGGTGATGATCCGACGGCATGCTATCGATCCAAGCCACGATCCCGGTCGCCGACGATCGATCTCAGACAGTTGCGATCAATCCGATGGGCGACGATCCGATGGTTCCGATCGATCCAAGCCATGATCCTAGTCACCGTCGATCGATCTCTGACCATTGCGATCAATCCGATCGGCGACGATCCGATGGTTGCGATCGATCCAAGCCACGATCCCGATCGCCGACGATCGATCTCGGACCGTTGCTATCAATTCGATCGGCAATGATCCAACGATTACGATCGATCCAAGCCACGATCCCGATCACCGACGATCGATCTCGGACTGTTGCGATCAATCCGATCGGCAATGAACCGATGGTTGGGATAGATCCAAGCTACGATCCTGGTCGCCGATGATCGATCTCGGACCGTTGCGATCCACCCGATCATCGACAATCCAACGGTTGCGATCGATCCAAGCCATGATCCCGGTGCCGACGATCGATCTCAGACCGTTGCGATCAATCTGATAGGCGATGATCTGACGGCATGCGATCGATCCAAGCCACGATCCCGGTCGCCGATGATCGATCTCAGACCGTTGCGATCTATCCGATCGGTGACGATTCGACGGTTACGATCGATCCAAGCCATGATCCCGGTCGCCGATGATCGATCTCGGACCGTTGCGATACATCCGATCGATGACGATTCGACGGTTGCGATCGATCCAAGCCACGATCCTAGTCGCCAATGATCGATCTCGGACCATTGCGATCCATCCGATCGGCGATGATCCAATGGCATGCGAACGATCCAAGCCACGATCTCGGTAGTCGACGATCGATCTCGGACCGTTGCAATCAATCCGATCGGCGATGATCTGACGTTTGTGAATGATCCAAGCCACGATCCTGGTCGCCGACGATCGATTTCGGACCGTTGCTATCAATCTGATCTGCAGTGATCCGACGGTTGCGATCGATCCAAGCCACGATCCTGGTCATCGACGAACGATCTCGGACCATTGCGATCTATCCGATCGGCGACGATTCGACGCTTGCGATCGATCCAAGCCACGATCCCAGTCACCGACGATCGATCTCGGACCGTTGCGATCACTCCGATCGGTGACGATCTGACGCTTGCGATCGATCCAAGCCACGATCCCGGTCACCGATGATCGATCTCGGATAGTTGCGATTAATTCGATCGGCGACGATCGATCTCGGACAGTTACGATTAATCCGATCAGCGACGATCCGAGGGTTGTGATCGATCCAAGCCATGATCCTGATCGCCGACGATCGATCTTGGACCGTTGCGATCAATCCGATCGGCGACGATCTGACGGTTGCGATCGATCCAAGCCACGATCTCGGTCGCCGACGATCGATCTCGGACCGTTGCGATCAATCCAATCGGCGACGATCCGATGGTTGCGATCGATCCAAGCCATGATCCTGGTCGCCGATGATCAATCTCAGACCGTTGCTATCAATCCGATCGGCGATGATCCGACAGTTGCGATCGATCCAAGCCACGTTCCCGATCATCGACGATCGATCTCGGACCGTTGCGATCTATCCGATCGGCGATGATCTAACGCTTGCGATCGATCCAAGCCACGATCCCGGTCGCCGACAATAGATCTCGGACCGTTGCGATCAATTTGATCGGCGATGATCCGAAGGTTGCAATCGATCCAAGACATGATCCCGGTCGTCGATGATTGATCTCGGACCTTTGCGATAAATTCGATCGGCGACGATCCGACTGTTGCGATCGATCCAAGCCACGATCCCGGTCATCGACGATCGATCTTGGATTGTTGTGATCATTCCGATCGGCGACGATCCGACGCTTGCGATCGATCCAAGCCATGACCCCGGTCGCCGACGATCGATCTTGGACCATTTAGATCAATCCGATCGGTGATGATTCGACGGTTGTGATCGATCCAAGCCACGATCCCGGTCGCCGACGATCTATCTCGGACCGTTGTAATCAATCCGATCGGCGACGATCCGACGGTTGTGATCGATCCAAGCCACGATCCAGGTCGCCGATGATTGATCTCGGACCATTGCGATCAATCAGATCGGTGCCGATCTGATGGCATGCCATCGATCCTAGCCATGATCCCGATCGCCGACGATCGATCTCGGACCGTTCGATCAATCCGATCATGACGATCTGACGGTTGAGGTCGATCCAAGCCTTGATCCCGGTCACCGATGATCGATCTCTGACCATTGCGATCAATCCGATTGGCGACGATCCGACGGTTGCGAGCAATCCAAGCCACGATCCCGGTCGCCGACGATCGATCTTGGACCATTGCAATCAATCCGATCGGCGATGATCCGATGGTTGCGATCGATCCAAGCCATGATCCCGGTCGCCGACGATTGATCTCGGACCGTTGCGATCAATTCGATCGGCGAGGATCTAACGGTTGAGATCGATCCTAGCCTAGATCCTGGTTGCCGAGGATCGATCTCTGACCGTTGCGTTCAATCCGATCGGCGACGATCCGATGGTTGCGAGCCATCCAAGCCACGATCTCGGTCGCCAACGATCGATCTCGGACCGTTGCGATCAATCCGATCGGCGATGATCCAACGGTTGCGATCGATCCAAGCCACGATCCCGGTCGTCGACGATCGATCTCGGACTATTGCGATCAATCCGATCGGCGACAATCCAACGGTTGCGATCGATCGAAGCCATGATCCCAGTCGCCGACGATCGATCTCGGACCGTTGCGATCCATCCGATCGGTGACGATCCGATGATTACGATCGATCCAAGCCTCGATCTCGGTCGCCGATGATCGAACTCGAACCGTTGCGATCAATCTGATCGGCGATGATCCGACGGTTGTGATCGATCCAAGCCATGATCCCGATCGCCGATGATCGATCTCGAACCGTTGCAATCAATCCGATGGGCAATGATCCGACGGTTGCGATCGATCCAAGCCACGATCCCGATCACCGATGATCGATCTTGGACCAATGCGATCAATCGGATCGGTGACGATCCGACGGCATGTGATCGATCCAAGCCACGATTGCAGTCGCCGACGGTCGATCTCGAACCATTGCGATCTATCCGATTGGTGACGATCCAACAGTTGCGATCGATCCAAGCCACGATCCCGGTCGCCGACGATCGATCTCAGACCATTGTGATCCATCTGATCGGCAATGATCCGACTGTTGCGATCGATCCAAGCCACAATCTTGGTCGCCGAGGATCGATCTCGAACCATTGCGATCAATCCGATCGGCAATGATCCGACGGTTGCGATCGATCCAAGCCACTATCCCGGTCGCCGAGGATCGATCTCGGACCGTTGCGATCAATCCGATCGGCGATGATCTTACGGTTGCGATCGGTCCAAGCCATGATCTCGGTCGCCTTCGATCAATCTCGGACCATTGCGATCAATCCAATCGGCGACGATCTGACGCTTGCGATCGATCCAAGCCATGATCCCGGTCACCGACGATCGATCCTAGACCGTTGCGATCAATCCGATCGGCGATGATCTGACAGTTGCGATCGATCCAAGCCACGATCCCGGTCGCTGATGATCGATCTCGGACTGTTGCGATCAATCTGATTGGTGATGATCCGACGGTTGCGATTGATCCAAGCCACGATCCTGGTCGCTGACGATCGATCTTGGACCGTTGTGATCAATCCGATCGGTGATGATCCAACGGTTGCGATCGATCCAAGCCATGATCCCGGTCATCAACGATCGATCTTGGACCATTGCGATCAATCCGATCGGCGACGATCCTACGCTTGCGATCGATCCAAGCCACGATCCCGGTCGCCGACGATCGATCTCGGACCATTGCAATCAATCTGATCGGCGATGATCCAATGGTTGGGATCGATCCAACCCATGATCCCGGTCGCCGACGATCGATCTCGGACCGTTGCGATCAATCCGATCGGCGATGATTCGACGGTTGCGATCGATCCAAACCACGATCCCGATCGCCGATGATCGAACCCGGACCATTGCGATCAATCTGATTGGCGACGATCTGACGACATGCGATCGATCGAAGCCACGATCCCGGTCGCCGACGATTGATCTCAGACCGTTGCGATCCATCCGATCGGCGACGATCTGACGGTTACGATCGATCCAAGCCATAATCCCGATCGCCGACGATCGATTTCGATCCGTTGCGATCAATCCGATCGACGACGATCCGACGGTTGCGATCGATCCAAGCCACTATCCCGATCATCGACGATCGATCTTGGACCGTTGCAATCCATCCGATCGGCGATGATCAGACGGCATGCACTCGATCCAAGCCACCATCCAGGTCGTCGACGATCGATCTCGGACCATTGCGATCAATCCGATCGGCGATGATCCGACGGTTGCGATTGATCCAAGCCACGATCCTGGTCGCCGACGATCGATCTTGGACCGTTGTGATCAATCGGTTCAGCAACGATCCAACGACATGCGATCAATCGAAGCCACGATCCCTGTCGCCGATGATCGATCTCAGACCGTTAAGATCAATCCGGTCTGCGATGATCCGACGGCTTGCGATCGATCCAAGCCATGATCCCGGTTGCCGATGATCGATCTCAGACCGTTGCGATCAATCCGATCGGCGACGATCCGACGGCATGCTATCGATCCAAGCCACGATCCTGGTCGCCGACGATCGATCTCGGACCGTTGCGATCAATCCGATCGGTGACGATCCGATGGCATGCGATCGATCCAAGCCACGATCTCGGTCGCCGGTGATCGATCTCGGACCGTTGCAATCAATCCGATCGGTGACGATCCGACCCTTGCGAGTGATCCAAGCCGCGATCCCGGTCACCGACGATTGATCTCGGACTGTTGCAATCAATCCGATCAGTGATGATCCGACGGTTGCGATCGATCCAAGCCACAATCCCGGTCGCCAATGATCGATCTCGAACCATTTCGATCAATCCGATCGGCGACGATCCGATGGTTGCGATCGATCCAAGCCACAATCCCAGTCGTCGACGATCGATCTCAGACCATTGCGATCCATCCGATCGGCAATGATCCGACGGTTACGATCGATCCAAGCCACGATCCTGGTTGCCGAGGATCGATCTCGGACCGTTGCAATCAATCCGATCGGCAATGATCCGACGGTTATGATCGATCCAAGCCACGATCCCGGTCACGAGGATCGATCTCGGACCGTTGCGATCAATCCAATCGGCGACGATCTGACGGTTGCGATCGATCCAAGCCATGATCTCGATCGCCGTCGATCAATCTCGGACCATTGCGATCAATCCAATCAGCGATGATCTAACGCTTGCAATCGATCCAAGCCACGATCCCGGTCGCCGACGATCGATCCTGGACCATTGCGATCAATCACATCGGCAATGATCCGACAGTTGCGATCAATCCAAGCCACGATCCCGGTCGTTGATGATCGATCTCGGACTGTTGCGATCAATCCGATCGGTGACGATCCGACGGTTGCGATTGATCCAAGCCATGATCCCGGTCGTCGATGATCGATCTCGGACCATTGCGATCAATTCGATCGGTGACGATCCTACGCTTGCGATTGATCCAAGCCACGATCCCGATCACCGACGATCGATCTCGGACCATTGCAATCAATCTGATCGGCTACGATCCAACGGTTGGGATCGATCCAACCCATGATCCCGGTCACCGACGATCGATCTCGGACCGTTGCGATCAATCCGATCGGCGACGATCCGACGGTTGCGATCAATCCAAGCCACGATCCCGATCGCCGACGATCGAACCTGAACCGTTGCGATCAATCTGATTGGCGATGATCTGACGACATGCGATCGATCGAAGCCACGATCCCGGTCGCCGCCGTTCGATCTCGGACTGTTGCGATCCATCCGATCGGCAACGATCCGACGATTGCGATCCATCCGATCCATGATCCCAATCACCGATGATCGATCTCGGACCGTTGCGATCAATCCGATTGACGACGATCCGACGGTTGCGATCGATCCAAGCCACTATCCCGGTCACCGATGATCGATCTTGGACCGTTGCGATCCATCCGATCGGTGATGATCCGACGGCACGCGCTCGATCTAAGCCACGATCCTGGTTGCCGATGATCGATCTCGGACCATTGTGATCAATCCGATCAGTGACGATCCGACGGTTGCGATTGATCCAAACCACGATCCTGGTCACCGACGATCGATTTTGGACCGTTGCGATCAATCGGATCAGCAACGATCCAACGGCATGCGATCAATCGAAGCCATGATCCCTGTCGCCGATGATCGATCTCGGACCGTTGCTATCAATCTAGTCGGTGATGATCCGACGACATGCGATCGAATCAAGCCACGATCCCGGTCGCCGATGATCGATCTCGGACCATGGTGATCAATCCGATCGGCGACGATCCGACGGCATGCTATCGATCCAAGCCACGATCCCGGTCACCGACGATCGATCTCGGACCATTGCGATCAATCCGATGGGCGATGATCCGATGGTTCCGATCGATCCAAGCCACGATCCCGGTCACCGTCGATCGATCTCGGACTGTTGCGATCAATCCGATCGGCGACGATCCGATGGTTGTGATCGATCCAAGCCACGATCCCGGTCGCCGACGATCGATCTCGGACCGTTGCTATCAATCCGATCGGCGATAATTCGATGGTTACGATCGATCCAAGCCACGATCCTGATCGCCAACGATCGATCTCGGATTGTTGCGATCAATCCGATCGGCAACGAACCGACGGTTGGGATCGATCCAAGCTACGATCCCGATCGCCAACGATCGATCTCGGACTGTTGCGATCCACCCGATCGTCGACAATCCGATGGTTGCGATCGATCCAAGCCATGATCCCGGTCGCCGACGATCGATCTCAGACCATTGCGATCAATCTGATGGGCGACGATCTGACGGCATGCGATCGATCCAAGCCACGATCCCGATCGCCGACGATCGATCTCGGACCATTGCGATCCATCCGATCGGTGACGATTCGATGGTTGCGATCGATCCAAGCCATGATCCCGGTCGCCGATGATAGATCTCGGACCGTTGCGATACATCCGATCGACGATGATTCGATGGTTGCGATCGATCCAAGCCACGATCCCGGTCGCCAATGATCGATCTCGGACCATTGTG
The DNA here is from genome assembly GCA_900491605.1 of Calamus simplicifolius. Lineage (NCBI taxonomy): Eukaryota > Viridiplantae > Streptophyta > Magnoliopsida > Arecales > Arecaceae > Calamus > Calamus simplicifolius. Next base: position 267,024 of record UESW01001426.1, on the reverse strand, counting down.
ATCCATTCGATCGGCGACGATCCAATGGCATGCGAACGATCCAAGCCACGATCTCGGTAGTCGACAATCGATCTCGAACCATTGCGATCAATCCGATCGGCGACGATCCGACGATTGCGAATGATCCAAGCCATGATCCTGGTCGCCGACGATCGATCTCGGACCGTTGCTATCAATCCGATCTGCGATGATCCGACGATTGTGATCGATCCAAGCCACGATCCCGGTCGCCGACGATCGATCTCGGACCATTGCGATCTATCCGATCGGCGACGATCCGACGCTTGCGATTGATCCAAGCCACGATCCCGGTCACCGACGATCGATCTCGGACCGTTGCGATCACTCCGATCGGTGACGATCCGATGCTTGCGATTGATCCAAGCCACGATCCTGGTTGCCGACGATGATCTCGGACAGTTGCGATTAATCCGATCGGCGACGATCGATCTCGGATAGTTATTATTAATCCGATCGGCGACGATTCGACGGTTGCGATCGATCCAAGCCATGATCCTGATCACCGACAATCGATCTCGGACCATTGTGATCAATCCGATCGGCGACGATCTGACGGTTACAATCGATCCAAGCCACGTTCTCGATCACCGACGATCGATCTCGGACTGTTGCGATCAATCCGATCGGCGATGATCCGACGGTTGCGATCAATCCAAGCCACGATCCCGGTCGTCGATGATCAATCTTGGACCGTTGCTATCAATCCGATCAGCGATGATCCGACAGTTGTGATCGATCCAAGCCACGTTCCCGATCGCCGACGATCGATCTTGGACCGTTGCGATCAATCTGATCGGCGACGATCTAACGCTTGCGATCGATCCAAGCCACGATCCCGATCGCCGACAATAGATCTCGGACCGTTGTGATCAATCTGATCGGCGACAATCCAAAGGATGCGATCGATCCAAGACATGATCCTGGTCATCGATGATCGATCTCGGACCTTTGCGATAAATTCGATCGGCAACGATCCGACTGTTGCGATCGATCCAAGCCACGATCCCGATCGTCGACGATCGATCTTGGATTGTTGCGATCATTCCAATCGGAGACGATCCGATGCTTGTGATCGATCCAAGCCATGACCCCGGTCGCCGACGATCGATCTCGGACCATTTAGATCAATCCGATCGGTGACGATTCGATGGTTGTGATCGATCCAAGCCACGATCCTGGTCGCCGATGATCTATCTCGGACCATTGCGATCAATTCGATCAGCGATGATCCGACGTTTGTGATCGATCCAAGCCACGATCCAGGTCGCCGACGATTGATCTCGGACCGTTGCGATCAATCAAATCGGCGTCGATCCGATGGCATGCCATCGATCCTAGCCATGATCCCGATCGCCGACGATCGATCTCAGACCGTTTGATCAATTCGATTACGATAATCCGACGGTTGAGGTCGATCCAAGCCTTGATCCCGGTCACCGATGATCGATCTCTGACCGTTGCGATCAATCCGATTGGCGACGATCCGACGGTTGCGAGCAATCCAAGCCACGATATCGGTCGCTGACGATCGATCTCGGACCATTGTGATCAATCCGATCGGTGATGATCTGATGGTTGCGATCGATCCAAGCCACGATCCCGGTCGCCGACGATTGATCTCGGACCGTTGCGATCAATTTGATCAGCGAGGATCTGACGGTTGAGATCGATCCAAGCCTCGATCCTGGTTGCCGAGGATCGATCTCTGACCTTTGCGATCAATCCGATCGGCGACGATCCGATGGTTGCGAGCCATCCAAGCCACGATTCCGATCGCCAATGATCGATCTCGGACCGTTGCGATCAATTCGATCGGCGACGATCCGACGGTTGCGATCGATCCAAGCCACGATTCTGGTCATCGACGATCGATCTCAGACTGTTGTGATCAATCCGATCGGCGATGATCCGACGGTTGCGATCGATCGAAGCCATGATCCCGGTCGCCGACGATCGATCTCGGACCGTTGCGATCCATCCGATCGGTGACGATCCGATGATTGCGATCGATCCAAGCCACGATCTGGTCGCCGATGATCGATCTCGAACCGTTGCGATCAATCTGATTGGCGACGATCCGACGGTTGTGATCGATCCAAGCCACGATCTCGGTCGCCGACGATCGATCTTGGACCGTTGCGATCAATCCGATGGGCAACGATCCGACGGTTGCGATCGATCCAAGCCATGATCCCGATCGCCGACGATCAATCTCGGACCGTTGCGATCAATCGGATCGGTGACGATCCGACGGCATGTGATCGATCCAAGCCACGATCGCAGTCACTGACGGTCGATCTCAGACCGTTGCGATCTATCCGATCGGCGACGATCCGACGGTTGTGATCGATCCAAGCCATGATCCCGGTCGCCGACGATCGATCTCAGACCATTGCGATCCATCCGATCGGCAATGATCCGACGGTTGCGATCGATCCAAGCCACAATCTTGGTCGCCGAGGATCGATCTCGGACTGTTGCGATCAATCCGATTGGCAATGATCCGACGGTTGCGATCGATTCAAGCCACGATCCCGATCGCCGAGGATCGATCTCAGATCGTTGCGATCAATCCGATCGGCGATGATCCGACGGTTGTGATCGATCCAAGCCATGATCCCGGTCGCCGTCGATCAATCTTGGACCGTTGTGATCAATCCAATCGGTGACGATCTGACGCTTGCGATCCATCCAAGCCACAATCCCGGTTGCCGACGATCGATCCTGGACCGTTGCGATCAATCTGATCGACGACGATCCAACAGTTGCGATCGATCCAAGCCATGATCCCGATCGCTGATGATCGATCTCGGACTGTTGCGATCAATCCGATCGACGATGATCCGACGGTTGCGATTGATCCAAGCCACGATCCCGGTCGCCGATGATCGATCTTGGACCGTTGCGATCAATCCGATCGGCAACGATCCAATGGTTGCGATCGATCCAAGCCATGATCCCGGTCGTCGACGATCGATCTCGGACTGTTGCGATCAATTCGATTGGCGACGATCCTACGCTTGCGATCGATCCAAGCCACGATCCCGGTCGCCGACGATCGTTCTCGGACCATTGCAATCAATCTGATCGGTGATGATCCAACGGTTGGGATCGATCCAACCCACGATCCCGGTCGCCGACAATCGATCTCAGACCGTTGTGATCAATCCGATCGGCGACGATCCGACAGTTGTGATCGATCCAAGCCACGATCCCGATCGCCGACGATCAAACCCGGACCGTTGCGATCAATCGGATTGGCGACGATCTGACAACATGCGATCGATCGAAGCCACGATCCCGGTCGCCAACAATTGATTTCGGACCGTTGCGATCCATCCGATCGGCGATGATTCGATGGTTGCGATCGATCCAAGCCATGATCCCGATCGCCGACGATCGATCTCAGTCCATTGCGATCAATCCGATTGACGACGATCCGACGGTTGCGATCAATCCAAGCCACTATCCCGGTCGCCGACGATCGATCTCGGACCGTTGCAATTCATCCGATCGGCGACGATCAGACGACATGCACTCGATCCAAGCCACGATCCCGGTCGTCGACGATCAATCTCGGACCGTTGCGATCAATCCGATCGGCGACGATCTGACGGTTGTGATTGATCTAAGCCAGGATCCTGGTCGCCGACGATCGATCTTGGACCATTGCGATCAATCAGATCAGCAACGATCCAACGGCATGCGATCAATCGAAGCCACGATCCCTGTCGTCGATGATCGATCTCGGACCGTTGCGATCAATCCGGTCGGCAACGATCCGACGGCATGCGATCGATCCAAGCCACGATCCGGTTGCCGATGATCGATCTCGGACCGTTGCGATCAATCCGATCGGCGACGATCCGACGGCATGCTATCAATCCAAGCCACGATCCCGGTCGCCGACGATCGATCTCGGACCGTTGCGATCAATCCGATCGGCGACGATCCGATGACATGCGATCGATCCAAGCCACGATCTCGATCGCTGACGATCGATCTCGGACCGTTGCGATCAATCCGATCGGTGACGATCCGACCCTTGCGATCGATCCAAGCCGTGATCCCGATCGCCGACGATTGATCTCAGACCATTGCGATCAATCCGATCGGTGATGATCTGACGGTTGCGATCGATCCAAGCCACGATCCCGGTCGCCAATGATCGATCTCGAACCATTTCGATCAATCCGATCGGCAACGATCCGATGGTTGCGATCGATCCAAGCAACGATCCCAGTCGCCGACGATCGATCTCAGACCGTTACGATCAATCCGATCGACGATGATCTGACGGTTGCGATCGATCCAAGCCATGATCCCGGTCGCCGACGATCGATCTCGGACCGTTGCGAACAATTCGATCAGTGACGATCCGACGGTTGCGATCGATCCAAGCCACTATCCCGGTCGCCGACGATCGATCTTGGACCATTGCGATCAATCTGATCGGCAACGATCTGACGGCATGCGATCGATCTAAGCCACGATCCCGATCGCCGATGATCGATCTCGGACCGTTGCGATCAATCTGATCGGTGACGATTCGACGGTTGCGATCGATCCAAGCCACAATCCCGGTCACCGACGATCAATCTCGGACCGTTGCTATCAATCCAATCGGCGACGATTCGACGGTTACGATCGATCCAAGCCACGATCGCGGTCGCCGACGATCGATCTCAGACCGTTGCGATCAATCGGATTGGCGACGATCCGACAGCATGCGATCGATCCAAGCCACGATCCCGGTCGCCGACGATCGATCTCGGACCATTACGATCAATCCGATCGGCGACGATCCAACGGCATGCGATCGATTCTTTTTAATGTTATCGGCTTGTTTTATAATTATATGTTTTGTTAGAGAAATGTATTTTTATTATATTATTTTATTAAAAAAATATATTTATACATCATAAATAATGATACTACTATCAAAGTTAATTAGACTACGTCTTAAAAATATAGTCTTTCATATATAGACTATGTTTTCTAAACTATTGTCTAGATGAGTACAGCTAAAAGTGTGATTGTAGTTAAAAGTTTTTCTTTTAGACTACATTTATAAACGTAGTTAAAAGTTAAAAAAATAGTCTTTTTCCTAAAAGCGTAGTCTTTTTTCTAAAATCTACTGTAATCTATTTAACTTTTTATAAAAGCATGATAAGATAGGACATATATTGAATAATAAAAATTGCGTCATTCATATCAAAGTTATGATTTTTAAAAAGAAAATTTCAAAAGACTAATTAAATTAACATAACATGCAATTATTTTATCACGTTCAAGAACCAATTAAGTTTATTGATATCAACAAAAGCTTATTTAGCTGGTCAAATGTTCAATATGCATCATGGCCATATTTTTCAAGTTTCTAAAATATTAGATGGACTATTGGGATCTTGAGTTTTGTGATTCTTTTAATGATTGAACAAACTATATGTGATCAGGTTTTTTTTTTGTTGGGTTTCTTTCTATTTGATTTTTAAAATTAACTATGTATACGAGCTTGCTATATGCTAGTGAACGAGATTGATTTAATTTGCACTCAAGTGGCAGGGATCCGAGTATTTATAATAACAAGGACTTTAGATCTGAGAATTAAAGCCTAGAACCTATTTAATTAACTATGAAGCATATATAATGTTATTTTTATATGTGTGCGAAGAGTTTTTAACTCTAATTAACTTGATCTGGTCCAAGTCTTAAATATTGAAAGAATCCCATGTAGCTCAACTCTTCTAGTGAAAGGTTTCGTTGAATGGAACTTTTTAACTAATGGCACAATTTGACCGGTCAAAGTGGACCAATTTTAAGTGCACTATATGGAATCACCAGACAAATCAGCAGAATCCAGCCACATCAATCTTCAGTACCAATTTTTGCTCAATAACATGTTGGTCAACTCCATGTTTCCATATAAATCGCTTGAATTAAATTAACCAGCAATTGCAACATATTATAATGATGTATGAAATGTTGCTGGGCTGTAATTTTGTCCAAAGCAATAAAATTAAGAAGATCGCTTCCAAACTGCATATTATAACGTTGAGGGGCTTATTTCTAAGATAATTATTTTTGCAACGAGTTACCTACGACGGAAGCCTAAGGGACTGTTTGGATTTGAGGGAAGGGAAAGGAAACAAAGAAAAAAATGCTTAAGTTTTTTTTTTTTTTTGAAATATTAAAATATCCTTTTATTTCCTACCAGGTATGTAACCCACTATGATAATATGATTTTTCATTGAAATTCATGGAAAGCATTAAAAGTTTCTTATAGCATTAAATGCTTATAATTAAATTAAGATGAGCTCATTTTTATGATCTGGATTCGTCGCTTATAAATTAAAATGGTATAATTATCACATAACTTTTTTTTTTCTTATATCTATCTAAATAAAGTAATTAATATTATCTTTATTTTTTTTCATCCGTTTTAAATAAGAAAGGAAGGACAATCTTTTCTTTCTTTTTCTTTTCTTTTTATCCCCTTCCTTCCTTTTATTCTCTCTTTTAAGATCCAAACAAAGCCTATTGCACCCTCGAGATATTCGGGAGTACAGGGAGGCAAGAGCAAAAACCTTGAGCGGCGTTACTCGCACGGCCTATAAATATTACGCCCATATCCTCCCCTTCATTGGAACAAAAAAAAATTATCCTCTCAATTCTCTCGAGGCATGGGGAAGTTTGTGGTGGCTGGCCTCGTGCTCCTCATCAACCTAACATCATCACTCCTTCCTTCCCTTGCTTGCTCCACCTGCCCTACACCACCATCCCCACCACCACCATCCCCACCAATGCCAAAGCCTTCCCAGTGCCCCATCGACACGTTCAAGCTTGATGCATGCGTCGATATTCTTGGAGGGCTCGTGCACATCGGCATCGGCGCCAACGCCAAGGACAAGTGCTGCCCGGTGCTCGGAGGGCTCATCGACTTGGACGCGGCTCTGTGCCTGTGCACCACCATCAAGGCCAAGCTTCTCAACATAATACTCCTCCTGCCCATTGCTATTATTATTATTATTTAGGCATAAAAATTGAGAACAGTACCCCTTCATCAGGCTGGTTGCAACCACGAGGTTCAGCGGCAGTCCACTACTCATCATCTCTTCTTTTAACCTTACAGCCTCGGCCAGGTTTCTCTGCTTCACACAAGCTGCAATCAGTAAATTATATATAAACTCGGAAGGAAGCAAGCCAGCACCTTTCATCTCACAGAACAATTCACAAGCTCTCCTGGAATCAGGTTTCTTGCACAACGACTGAATCAAGGTAGCATAAACTTGCACATCTGGTTCCAAACCCGCATCAACCATTTCCCTGAAGTACACCTCAGCATCCTCAGGCTTCCCTTCTTTCAAACACACATGCATCATAATATCACATGTGCTGCGATCCAAGTCCATTCCTTTAGCTCGCATCTCTCGGTAAAATTCTCGAGCCCTCGAGAAAGAGTTCGACCTTAGCATAGCACTCAACACATCATTTCTCGCTTTGACACCAGGAAAGATGCCATTTTCAACCATCAACCATCCGATCGAAAGCTTCCACTGCCTCTATGACTCGATCGGCATGAGCATAACAGGACAAGAGAGAACCGTAGGAGCGAGAATCAAAGTCGCACCTTTTCGAAGTTTCAATCAGGCAGTCGACGATACTACTGGGGCGGGGGCTGGAATCACGCAAGATCGATTTTTTTAGTAACTCTCGAGCACTCTATTGCCTCCCGGACCGCTCCAGGATGTGAAGCAAGACGCATAGGGGCTCCACACCCATGGAACAACCCTGATTCTGAGCCCGATTGAAATATTTCAAAGCTTCTCTCGGTCTGCGCTGATTAGCCAAAAGGAACTCGACCACTTGCTCCGGAGTCGACATCGATCGGTGGTCGAATGCAGAGACGAGTCTTCGAATCGGAAGAGACTGGGCATCGACGCCGTTATTTGGGATTGGATTCTCCGTGGCCATCGTTGGTTCCTGGAGAGAAGGGAGGAGGGAGGGCGAGGCGGAATACAAGGACTTGGGGCTACGATGGATAGAGCGGGGAAGCCGGGAAGAGAGGGCGGAGGTGCTTCCAAAGACTCCCATGTCATCGATCGAGGAGTCGGAGGTGGCGGCCGCAGAGTGGTACGGCGTGGCCGGCGCGTGGACCGGCCCTGAAGTGGGGGGGGAGTTCGGAGAAGCGGTCGCCTCCTCGAAACGGTGGAAGAAGAGCGGAGAACCCTAGGCCCCCTAAACTAACGCAAACCCATGCTTGCATTCGTGAGGGCTTCTTCGTAAATAGCCGGCTATTTGTTCCGACTCGGATCGATATCGGTAAATGAAGTGCCGACGGCATTTGTCACATATTAGGCCGTAACATGAGCCGTTTTGTGAACCATCATATCACCGGTCTAAGATGACTCCCAACATCACACCTTATAATTTTTATGCCTAAATAATAATAATAATAATAGCAAGGCTAAGTAATTTTAGGTTCAGTTGCTTTAAGAATCGTGCAGCTTGAAGCTCCGGTTCTTTGTGCTTTTCGTGCTTTAAGATTCGGGTTTTCGTTGCTTCTTCCCCAATCTTCTGGCGATCGTCGTCGTCTGGTCTTCTCCGCTGCTCAGGCGTTCCTTTTAGTTCTCTCTGTTATTCTAATGGCCTCGGATGCGGCTACTGATGGCCGATCTTCCGGGAGGAACGCTGCGGAAGGAGGGTTTGTCTGGGTGGCTTCGTCTCCGTCGCCGGCTACCGTGGCGAGGTTGGAGGCTGCTTTCCCTGAGGTGGTGACCCTTCCAGCGGAGGAGCTTGAAGAGGAGGTGGCCGGATCGAAGCAGACGGCCATCATTGCTCGATCCTACCAGCTATGGGTTTCGGCTGATGAGTTTCTCAGGGAATTTTGGCGCGCCGGAGTTCCGGGAGCAATTATTCCGACCAGCATGGCTTTTCGTTGCCATGTTTTTCGATTCGAATCTCCTGAAGCTCGTGATTTGGTGATGCAGCGACCGTGGGTTATCAACGGTCAGGTTATTGGCATCGAAGTGTGGCGGCCAGATCTCTCTCCGGCTGAGGACTCCATTTCGTCGGTGTTGGTCTAGGTCCGGCTGCCGAACCTTCCCCTCGAGTTTTGGAAAGCGAATTTCCTCAAATCCATCCTGGCAATGGCGGGGGAATTTGTCTGTACTGATGCTGCAACCCTGGCGAAGAACAGAGGAGGAGGCTTCGCTCGGGTATGCCTTCGGATTGATCTCTCTCGTCCTCTTCGTTCAGGAGCTCGGGTGCAAGGACTCAATCAGAGGTTCTGGAAACAGTTTTCTTACGAGAATCTCCAAGGGATTTGCTGGAACTGTGGATCGATTCATCTGGGAGGTCCCTGCTCTCTCCCGTCTCGATCGGCTGAGGATGATTCAGCTTCGGTCTCCGTTTATGGGCCCTGGCTTTCAGCAGTTAGGCAGAGGAGAGGTGCTACTGGTTCTCAGCCTTTGGGAAGGAGGAGCTCTCAACCGAAGGAGTCTCCGTCTGCTGCAGCCATTGTCTCTACTTCTCTTTCCACAGAGGATGGGCTTCGTCTTGGGACTGAGGGCCGGCGTGAGGTCTGGAAGACTCCGGTGAAGGTGGCTCGCCGGCAGTTCTCCTCATCCCAGATGGCGGTCGATGGTTCGGGAGTGGTGTTGATTCATCCTGGAAAGAAGAAGTCCCTTAATTCATCAGGGAAGGGGGGCGTGCCGGTGCTTCCAGGGCGTGCCGGTTTGAATCTCAGTGATAAGGAGCCGCAGCCTGTTGATAAGGAGAGCTCCTGTGACCCTCCTCTGAACATTGTGGTGAAGACTTCCAATCCCTTCTCCTCTCTTGATTTGGAGCTGGGTGCTGAAGGTCATATGGACTGTAGGGATGGGTTCCCGGGTTCTCTGAAACGGGCCAGACCGGAGGTTACTATGTCTCCAAGGTCTTTTCCCAAATCGGTGCTCCGGAGGGAGAAAGGCAAGGCCTCTTTGTTGAAAAAAGGGGGGGTCTCTTCTTTACCTCGGGTCAGACTTGACTTACCCCCTTGTATCCAGAATGGTGGTCAGGTGCGGTCAAGGTCGCATTCTGATCAGGGTACTGGGTCTTTTTTGAAGAAGGTTGATGGAAGTTCTGATGGTCAGTGTCTTGGTTCCTTGTCGAACATGACAGCTATTGAGATGGAAGGGCCACTGGCCTCTGATGGAAGGGGGTATGGCTGATAGCATTATGATGGAGGACCAGGGAGGGGTCCCAGTTTCCCCCAGTCTGTAAAATGAGGATTCTACTGTGGAATGTAAGAGGTGCTCGCAAGCCATCTTTCCATTCCTCTTTTGGAAGATTGTTACAGTTGCATAAGTTTGATATATGTGTCCTTTTGGAAACGAGATTATCGGGTGAGAGTTTGGCTCAGTTTCATAAGCAGATGGCCCGATCTTGGTCCTCTTATGCTATGGAGGCTGAAGGATTGTCAGGAGGTATGTTGGCTATTTGGTGTTCCTCTGTGGTTACGATTGATGCTTTTCATCAGTGTAGTCAGCAGATAAGTATGATTGTCTCCGAAGGTGCTTCTGACCCTTGGCTCCTATCGGCTGTCTACGCCAGTATTGACTATCGGGAGAGAAGGATTCTCTGGTCTGAACTTAGTTCCCTTCTTGATCAAGGTATTCCTTCTGTTATTGCTGGGGATTTCAATTGCATTACGGAGGCTAATGAGAGACGAGGGGGTAGACGGGTTACTGGTTCAGCTGACATAAATGAATTCAGATCTTTCATTGCTTCTGCTGGATTGCTGGATTTGGGGTACTCTGGACCCCAATTTACCTGGTGTAATAACCGTCAGGGTTCTGCTCGTGTTTGGGAGAGGCTGGATAGAGCTATGGCTACAGCTCAGTGGCTTAATTTGTTCCCTGCGGTTACCGTCACTCACCTTTCTAGAATTGCTTCTGATCACTGTCCTATTTTGATCTCCACGGAGGTTGATCAGCATCAGCGTAAGCAGTTCAGATTTGAGCAGTTTTGGACTGCCCATTCAGCTGCTCGTGCTATCATTCATCACATCTGGCATCTCCCTGTCAGGGGCAATGCTGTTTATCGACTATCTCGTCGTCTTAAGATGGCCAGGCATAGATTATCCAGATGGAGTAGAGTGGAGCTGGGGGATTTGGTCAGACATATTGAACTGGTTGAAAGTGACATTTGTGCCTTACAGGCTAAGGAAGATCAGGATGGATTTCTGCAGGCCTCGGACCTAAATGCTCTCCGGGATAAGCTTGCTCATCATCACTCTCTTCTACGATAGCAGGAGGTTTATTGGTGGCAGAGATCCAGGGCTCAGTGGATCCGTGATGGTGATCGTAATACCAGATTCTTTCATCAGGCTACTTTGAAGCGGCGTGCTGCCAATAGGATCCGGAGATTAGTTGATGATGAGGGAAATACTTAGGAGGATACCCAATCTATAAGGGAGATGCTTCTTCATTTTTTCCAGTCTAGATGGGCTGATTCTTCTGGTGAGGGGGGCCCGGTCATTCCGGTTTCAGATTCTGTGAAAGTCTCTTCCTTGGATAACAGTATGCTTGCGAGAACTATTACTGCGGACGAGATTAGGGCGGCCCTTTGGGATCTTGGTCCGGATAAGGCCCCTGGGCCTGATGGGTTTCCGCCTGCCTTTTATCGTTATTATTGGGACATTGTGGGTCAGGAGGTGGTCTTGGCCATTCAGTCTGTTTTCCTAGCTAAACAAATTCCTGCGGAATGGAATCAGACCTTTATTTCTTTGGTGCCCAAGCATCCTGATGCCTCCCTTCCTCAGCATTTTCGGCCCATTAGTCTTTGCACTACTCTTTATAAGGTCTGTGCTCGGCTTTTAGCTCGCCGTCTTTCTCTGGTGATTCCTCGCCTCATTTCAGCTGAACAAGGTATGTTTATTAGAGGCGTTCTATTTCAGATAATATTCTCATCGCCCAGGAATTTATGTTTGATCTGCAGAGAGCTCCGGCCAGGAGAAGTCTTATGGCTGTTAAACTTGATATGGAGAGAGCCTATGACAGACTGAGTTGGGCCTTTTTGCACCGCTCTCTTACGGAGTTTGGATTCGATGGCTTGTTCATTGAGTGGATTATGGCTTGCATACAGATGTCGTCCTTTTCTATAATTATTAATGGGAGTCCGACCAGATTTTTTCACTCTACTGTGGGGATCCGGCAGGGATGCCCTTTATCCCCTTTGTTGTTTATTCTAGCTGTGGATGATCTATCTCGTGCTTTCCATCAGGCTCAGCTAGATCGGAGGATAGCCCCATTTATGGCTGGTGTGGAGGGCCCTATGGTTTCCCATCTCCTGTTTGCGGATGACTGCATTCTCCTGGGCCAGGCTTCTATTTATAATGCGTCATCTTTCTATTCTATTATTCAGCGTTATTGTCAGGCTTCGGGCCAGAAGGTTAATTTTTTAAAGTCCACTATATGTTTCAGCTCGAAGACTCCTAGATCTATCAGGGAAGCCATTATTTCTTTATCGAGTATTTCTACTCAGGCTGACAGATTTATGTATTTGGGGATTCCTATCATAGGGAGACGTCCCCGTTGCTCTGACTACTATGAGCTTGAGAGGAGGGTTCATCAGCGTTTGGAGGGGCGGCAGGTTACTGGCCTTTCGATGATGGCCAGAATTATCATTATCCGCTCGGTTCTCTCCTCTCTTCCCCTGTACCTTCTGTCTAATTCTATTATTCCTTGTACTTGTCTTAAGAGGATTGAGAGAAGTTTTCGTGATTTTCTGTGGGCTTCTATGCAAGAAGGTCATGGTACTCATCTTTTATCCTGGGATACAGTCTGCATGCCTATCCAAGATGGCGGGCTTGGGATCCAGTCTCTGATTGTTAGAAGGGATGCCCTTCTTGCCAGACATGCTTCTAGATTCCTTCTGGAGCCGCATTGCCTTTGGAGTACCCTGATGCGTGCTAGGTATGGTGCCTGGATGCCGAATTCATATATCAGGTCACCTCGAGGTTGCTCCTCTTTTTGGAAGGAAGTTTGTAGGTTTGGTCAGTCTATCAGGGGTAATGTTACGTGGATGATTGGAGATGGATCATCTATTGATGTTATTCAGAACATTTGGTTTTCTGAGATTCCTCTCTCACGATGGCCCTCTTTTATAAGTATTGACATCCTTTACAACCTTCGGGTTAAGGATTTGATTTCTTCTGATCCCCCTGCCTGGCATATCCCCTCAGTGACCCGTTTCTTCGGGCTAGAGCTTTCTAGACGTATTCTCTCGATGCCCCTTATCCCTGGTCGCTCATCTGACTCCAGGCTTTGGCAGAGATCCTGTCTCTCTAGGGCTCCTATCAAGGATTTGATGATGATTTTCAGGCCGGGTTCCCAGCGTTCGATGGATGCTGATTGGATTTGGAAGCTTCCCACTCTCCCCAGAGTGCAGCTTTTTATTTGGAAGCTTCTGTGGGATTGTCTCCCTACTTGTCTTCTTCTTCTCTAGGAGGGGTCTGTCGATCCAGCCGTGCTGTCCTTTATGTAGGGTGGAGGAGGAATCCTCTGAGCATGCTATCTTTACCTGCCGCAAGGTGAGACAGATCTGGCATATGGTGGGTTATTCTATCAGGATGGACGATCTGGGTTCTCCTCGCTCTTCTTTCTTCCTGGATATTCGTAGAGCTTCTCTGCAGAGGTGTAGCCGTTGGGTTGCCACGGCTTATCATATCTAGCTATCGAGAAACCAGATTCTTTTCACGGATGACCCTATGTCTTCCCTCAGGATTATGAGGAAAATCAGATCTTTGGTTACGGACTGTGCCCGGGTTGGTTCTGACGTCTCTGGCCTCTGGGGATCCCCTGCTGCTTCGACAGCGAACCGGCATTCGGTATTCATCTCCTAGGATCCCCCTCCTCCAGGGTTCGTCAAAATCAATTTTGATGGTAGTGTCCGTGGCAGAGCTGCTGGTTCTGGATTCCTCATCCATGGCCCTTAGGGTGAGCTGCTGGGAGCGGGTGGTTTTGGTACTATTGACTCCTCCGTCCTGATGTCTGAGCTTTATGCGGCATGGGCAGGCATTTCTTATGCCGTCAGGACTCTTCAGGCCCAGAGGTTATTCATTGAAGGTGATTCCATGTCGGTTATTTCCTGGCTGCAGAAGGAGAATTACCATTCCGGCCCTGCTAATCCGATGCTTATGGACATTCGATCTATCTTTAAAAAGGTTGACTGTGCTCAGATTCGCCACATTTATCGAAAGCCAATTCGGCGGCGGACTGGGTAGCGTCCTTTGTGTCCCAGCATGCTGGATCGTGGTTCTGGAAGCCGAGCGATCCTGTCCTTCTTTTTTTCAGCAAATTTTGTATTCGGATCTTTCTGGCTGACTCGCACTAGACTAGTGTGATCGTCCGTTTTGTACCAAAAAAAAAAAAAAAAATAGCATATATATGTTAATTACATCCCTGTGTTCCCCATCATTTCTTCAACGTACGTCTTTCTTCTCCGGTCGATGCCATCAGCGTTGGCCTCCGCCAGCCTCTCTGCCGGGTTTCGTAGATGGTTGAAGGAGGCCGATAAATATTTTGGAGATGGGCAAAATGGGGCTGGCCGGGGGCATGGCCTTTTAAGTGGAGAAAACGAGCGAAGGGAATAAGATAATATACTAGCTAGTGCTCACCCGCAGCCTTGCCATGCTGTCAAATTTATCCTTTTCTTTGAAACAAATGGCCGCAGAGGCCTTTGAAAAAATTTATTAACCGATATATAATTTGCATTTTGAATGTGACTAGATTAATTAGCAAGAAAGTTCGCTGTATAAGAAATTAAGTGCGCTACTTGATTGACTTTTCGAAACTTAAGTTAAGAAAATAAAAAAAAGCAGCAATCTTCGACTTGCATGATACTTTTCAATCATGAATGACGGATTTTGGACTTATTATTGATCCAAGCTATAGCTATGACTGAGTCGTCTTTGAAAATAAAAGAATTCATTCGCTGCTGAAGTAGAGAATAAATCATAACCAGCTACAGCCACTTCAATAGAAAGAACAGATTCGGCCTGGCTTGGACTTTTATGGTTGGGATCGAACTTTTCTTGCTTAGGAAAATTCCTTCTGCACTGTGCCCGCTAATTGACCATGCACGTGTGACTGTATATACGGTGCATAAAAGGATAAAATTATTTTTGATCATGCATGATCATATGTAGTCAATCACTGCACGATGCACAAAAACCTTTCCTCTGGCTTATGGTCCAACACAAGCTTTACCCTACAATCGATTCTGGGACCGACCTTGGAGTTTTGTGGCTGGGACCAATCTGGGCTTCTGGCTCATGGTCCAACACGAGCTTTAGCATACAATCAACCTTGGATGATTTTAAGGTTGGATATTTGGGTTAGTAGAGCAGAGTGGAGGAAATAGATTTATGTAGCCGATCCCATGTAGTTGAAAAAAAGGCTTAGATGAGTTAAGTTGAGTTGAGATATTTGGGTTGGTGCAACCCATTGACATAACAACTTATACATTTAAATACTTTTAATCAAATAAGACATTGCAATAAAGGGAAACTTTAAGAGAATTTAAGATAGCACATATTGGTGCAGTTTTAGATGATGCATCGCAGATATATTTCAAGATAACCTATTGCACTTCAGGAAGTAAATTATTTTTTTCTCTTTTTTATCTCAAATATAAGCTTTATTTTTTTTTTCTTTTTCTTTTTTTCCTTCCCACCCATTAACCATCATTCAAACATATTCTAAATTTGAAACGTATAAAAATTTAGTTTTTAAAAAAAATGAAGAAGAGTGAGTAACTTTTATTCTATGTAGATTATTGTTGATGTGATTGGTACACAACGTCAAGGCTTAAAATAATAATGTTGCAACAAATTTTATTAGATATTTTTATTGCTTATATACGATTAAAAATATTATTTTTCAAAAGTTGCTCATATTTTTTTTAATTGTTTAAAATAATAAAAAAGAAAAGAGACCAAATCGAGGGATAACATGGGGAGAAAAAAATGTTTAAGTTTTTTCTTTTTGAAAGACCAAAATATCCCTTTATTTCCTACTTTTCGTTCTTCCGTTCCTATAATTCATTTACTACTCTTCGTTCTCCCAGGTTGCAAGTGTTAGAGTTCTTAAACTTATTAAGCAACACCGCGAGAACTTAAGAACATTCTCAACCGAGGTATCTTCCCTTTCAATTGTTGTTGAAGTCCATTAAAATCCACTATGATAACATGATTTTTCATTGAAATCCATTAAGAGCACTAAAAATTTCTTACAGCATTAAATTAATGCTTATAAATTAAGATGAGCTCATTTTTTGTGATCTGAATTCGTCGCTTATAAATTAAAATGATATAATTATTACATAACTCTTTTATTTTTTTTTCTATCTAAATAAAATTATTATCTTTCTTTTTTTTCATCCGTTTTAAATAAGAAAAAAAAGGACAATCTTTTCTTTCCTTTTCTTTTATTTTTATCCCTTTCTTTCCTTTTTATTCTCTCCTTTAAGATCCAAACAAAGCGTATTGCACCCCCGAGATATTCGAGTACACGAAGGCAAGAGCAAAAACCCTGAGCGGCATCACTCGCGCGGCCTATAAATATTACGCCCATATCCTCCCCTCCATAGACACAAAAAATCAACCTCTCAAATTCTCTTGAGGCATGGGGAAGTTTGTGGTGGCTCGCCTCGTGCTCCTCATCAACCTAACATCATCACTCCTTCCTTCCCTTGCTTGCTCCACCTGCCCTAAACCACCATCCCCACCAAAGCCAAAGCCATCCAAGTGCCCCATCGACACGCTCAAGCTTGACGCATGCATCAACCTCCTCGGAGGGCTCGTGCACATCGGCATTGGCGCTAATGCCAAGGACAAGTGCTGCCCGGTGCTCGAAGGGCTCGTCAACTTGGACGTCGCTCTTTGCCTGTCACCACCATCAAGGCCAAGCTTCTGAACATAACACTCCTCCTACCCATTGCTCTCGAGTTGCTGGTGGACTGCGGCAAGCATTCTCCATCTGACTACCAGTGTCCTGCTTAGCGTAAGCAGCTTGTACTGTGTCATGTCTCATGATATCATGTTTTCATGTTTGCTCTGTCCTTGCTACTTGATTTCGTTAACTCGAGCTAGGGTTCAAGTGTCACTGGCAGTGGATTTCGAAGTTGTTAATTAATAAAAGCCCTCCATGTCTGCTTCAATGGATCGATGTACCAGTAGTAGAGGCATTTTATATTAGCCATTGACATCAGAGTCTTTTTCATTTTGTTCTTGAACATATATTTTTTTAATTCATTTATAGATTAGATTATTATTATTTATCTAAATTAATATTTTAAAGCAATATTTCTAAGTAAAGACTATGCTAACTTGAAGAGCTAGATTTTAGAAATCCAACGATTCAAACGGCACTCAAATCGGACTTAAAATAGAATAAATATGAAATTTTAACGATTTAACCCAGAAAATCTGCAATCTTAGAGTCGTCTCTAGCGTAATTTAGAGCTGGCTCAAGCACAAAGCAGAGAAATGCTGACCTTCTATTTTTCTTTAGAGCTGACTCCTCCTTCTTTAGGAGTCGACTCTAAAGCATGCCAAGAGTTCTAAACCATGTCAGAGTCTCCTCAGCAATTAGAGTCGACTCTAATTGCTAAAAACGCCACTTAAAGACAAAACTCAAACCATTTTCTTGTGATTTAAGCCTATTAAAACTCAAATATCTAAAATTCTTAAATCCAAATCATTGGCACACAAGAAAATACTCATTTACACCATAAACTTTTCTGTTTTGCATTTATCAAGCGGCCAACACACTCATACGTCATTGAAACCATCAAACTTTCATTATAATTGAAAATGTAATTAATATTACCAAAATTATAAGATTTTTAGGATATTACAATTCTTTTCCTCTTAAGAAGTTTTGTTTCTAAAATTTTGTTTGATATGTTCTCAAATAGATGGGGGTACTTCAATCTCATCTCATCCTCTTTCTCTCATGTAGCTTCCTCCTTTTAATGATTTAGCCATTGCACCTTAACTAATTAAATTTTTTTACTGTGAAGCTGCTTAATCTCCCTGCTCAAGATTTTTACTGGCTCTGCTACAAATAATAAATCTTTCTGTAACTCTACAGTTTTAGATTGAATCGCATGGGAGGAATCCGACACATACCTCCTAAGCATTGATACATGAAATACATTATGAATCTGAGATAACTTCGAAGGTAAGGCCAATTTATAAGCAAGTGTCTCAATCTTTTCCAAGACTTCGTAGGGTCCAATATACTTGGGACTCAACTTGCCTTTCTTTCCAAACCTAATAATACCTCTCCAGGGAGATACCTTCACAAATACTTTGTCTCCAACCTCAAATCTTACTTCCCTATGCTTCTTATCTGTATAGCTCCTCTATCTATCTTGGGCTGCCTTTAATTTAGCTCTAATGATTTTAACTTGATCTACTGTAAGCTGAACTAACTCTGGGCCTAACTGCCTCCTCTCTCCTCCTCATCCCAACAAACTGGAGTTCTACATTTTCTCCTATATAAGGCCTCATATGATGCTATATCAATGCTAGAATGGTAGTTGTTATTGTAAGCAAACTCTACCAAAGGAAGATGATCATCCCAGCTACCAAAAAACTCCATGACATAAGCTTTCAGCATATCCTCTAGTGTCTGGATGGTTCTCTCAGACTGACCATCAGTTTGGGGATGAAATGATGCACTGAACCTCAATTTAGTCCTCCAAGCTTTCTGTAATTCTGCCCAAAATTGAGATGTAAACCTTGGATCTCTATCTGATACTATATATACTGGCACACCATGCCTACTCACAATTTCATGCATATATACTTCTGCTAATTTGTCCAAGATAAAGGTAATCTTAATAGGCAAAAAATAAGTAAACTTAGTCAATCTATCAACTATCACCCATATAGCATCATTGCCTCCTCTTGTCCTTAGGAGTCCTACAACAAAATCCATAGTTATATGCTTTTATTTCCACTCTGGCACAAACAAAGATTGAAGTTTGCCAGCAGGACACTGATGTTTAGCTTTAATCTACTGACACACCAAACACTTAGACACATACTCAGCTATCTCCTTTTTCATTCCATTCCATCAGTAGTTCTATTTGATAGTCCTATGCATCTTAGTACTATCTGGATGCATAGAATAAGCTGAGTTATGTGCTTCTTTCAAGATCTAATCTCTCAATGATTCTACAGCTGTCACATAAACTCTACCCTTGAACAATAACACCCGATCACCTCTAACAAAAAACTCTGACTGAGACTTACTTTGAATCAAATCTCAAGCTGTTAGCAACTGCAGATCTAGCAGCTAAGCTTCTTTTATTTCCTTCAGCATCAGGGGTCTCACTCAAAAAGTAGCCTAAGGCTCCTGATCTATCTACAGTTAGCTCTGCATCTAACCTCCTCAACTCGATCATCAAGGGTAGCTGCACAGCTCTAATAGAAGCTAATGTGGCCATAGACTTCTGACTCAAGGCATCAGCCACAATATTAGCTTTTCCTGGTGATACTCAATAGTACAATCATAGTCTTTTATTAATTCAATCCACCTCCTCTTCCTTAGATTTAATTCCTTTTTAAAATAAATGCTTATAATTAAATTAAAATGAGCTCAATTTTTATGATCTAGATTCGTCGCTTATAAATTAAAATAACATAATTATCACATAACTCTTTTCTTTTTTTTCTCTTTCTATCTAAACAAAATAATTAATATTATCTTTCTTTTTTTTCATCCGTTTTAAATAAAAAAAGAAGGATAATCTTTTCTTTCCTTTTTCTTTTTCTTTTTTCCCTTTCCTTCCTTTTATTCTATCCTTTAAGATCCAAACAAAGCTTATTGCACCCCCGAGATATTCGGGAGTACAGGGAGGCAAGAGCAAAAACCCTGAGCGGCGTTACTCGCACTGCCTATAAATATTACGCCCATATCCTCCCCTTCATTGGAACAAAAAAAAATTATCCTCTCAATTCTCTCGAGGCATGGGGAAGTTTGTGGTGGCTGGCCTCGTGCTCCTCATCAACCTAACATCATCACTCCTTCCTTCCCTTGCTTGCTCCACCTGCCCTACACCACCATCCCCACCACCACCATCCCCACCAATGCCAAAGCCATCCCAGTGCCCCATCGACACGCTCAAGCTTGACGCGTGCGTCGATATTCTTGGAGGGCTCGTGCACATCGGCATCGGCGCCAACGCCAAGGACAAGTGCTGCCCGGTGCTCGGAGGGCTCATCGACTTGGACGTGGCTCTGTGCCTGCGCACCACCATCAAGGCCAAGCTTCTCAACATAATACTCCTCCTGCCCATTTCTCTCGAGTTGCTGGTGGGCTGCGGCAAGCATCCGCCATCTGACTACCAGTGTCCTGCTTAGCGTAAGCAGCTTGTACTGTGCCATGTCTCATGATATCATGTTTTCGTGTTTGCTCTGTCCTTGCTACTTGTACCAGCAGTACTGGAGGCGTTTTATATTACATGCACTACAAGATCAAACTAATGAGGCATGGCACTGTACCTTATAATTTTTATGCCTAAATAATAATAATAGCATATGTTAATTACATCCCTGTGTTCCCCATCCTTTCCTCAACGTACGTCTTTCTTCTCCGTCGAACTTCTTGCTTAGGAAAATTCCTTCTGCACTTTGCCCTTTAATTGGCCATGCACGTGTGGCTGCATATACGGTGCATAAAAAGATAAAATTATTTTTGATCATGCATGATCATATGTGCATGCGGTCAATCACTGCACGGTGCACAAAAGTCTTTTCCTCTGGCTTATGGTCCAACACAAGCATTACCCTACAATCGATTCCGGGACCGACCTTGGAGTTTTGTGGCTGGGACCAATCTGGGCTTCTGGCTCATGGTCCAACACGAGCTTTAGCATACAATCAACCTTGGATTATTTTAAGGTTGGATATTTGGGTTAGTAGAGCAGAGTGGAGGAAATAGATTTATGTAGTCGATCCCATGTAGTTGAAAAAAAGGCTTAGATGAGTTAAGTTGAGTTGAGATATTTGGGTTGGTGCAACCCATTGACATAACAACTTATACATTTTAACACTTTTAATCAAATAAGACATTGCAATAAAGGGAAACTTTAAGAGAATTTAAGATAGCACATATTGGTGCAGTTTTAGATGATGCATCGCAGATATATTTCAAGATAATCTATTGCACTTCAGGAAGTAAATTGTTTTTTTTCTTTTTTATCCCAAATATAAGCTTTTAAATTTTTTTCTTTTTCTTTTTTCCTTCCCACCCATTAACCATCATTCAAACATATTCTAAATTTGAAACGTATAAAAATTTAGTTTTTTTAAAAAATGAAGAAGAGTGAGTAACTTTTATTCTATGTAGATTATTGTTGATGCGATTGGTACACAACGTCAAGGCTTAAAATAATAATGTTGCAACAAATTTTATTTGATATTTTTATTGCTTATATATGATTAAAAATATTATTTTTCAAAAGTTGCTCATATTTTTTTTTAATTGTTTAAAATAATAAAAAAGAAAAGAGACCAAATCGAGGGATAACATGGGGAGGAAAAAATGTTTAAGTTTTTTCTTTTTGAA
Source organism: Calamus simplicifolius (assembly GCA_900491605.1). Lineage (NCBI taxonomy): Eukaryota > Viridiplantae > Streptophyta > Magnoliopsida > Arecales > Arecaceae > Calamus > Calamus simplicifolius. Next base: position 245,380 of record UESW01001426.1, on the reverse strand, counting down.
AGACCAAAATATTTCTTTATTTCCTACTCTTCGTTCTTCATTCCTATAATTCATTTACTACTCTTCGTTCTCCCAGGTTGCAAGTGTTAGAGTTCTTAAAACTTATTAAGCAACACCGCGACAACTTAAGAACATTCTCAACCCAGCTATCTTCCCTTTCAATTGTTGTTGAAGTCCATTAAAATCCACTATGATAACATGATTTTCCATTGAAATCCATTAAGAGCACTAAAAATTTCTTACAGCATTAAATGCTTATAAATTAAGATGAGCTCATTTTTTGTGATCTGAATTCATCGCTTATAAATTAAAATGATATAATTATTACATAACTCTTTTATTTTTTTTCTATCTAAATAAAATTATTATCTTTCTTTTTTTTTCATCCGTTTTAAATAAGAAAAAAAGGACAATATTTTCTTTCCTTTTCTTTTATTTTTATCCCTTTCCTTCCTTTTTATTCTCTCCTTAAGATCCAAACAAAGCGTATTGCACCCCCGAGATATTCGAGTATACGGAGGCAAGAGCAAAAACCCTGAGCGGCGTCACTCGCGCGGCCTATAAATATTACGCCCATATCCTCCCCTCCATCGACACAAAAAATCAACCTCTCAATTTTATATTAGTCATTGACATCGATGTACCAGTAGTAGAGGCATTTTATATTAGCCATTGACATCGGAGTCTTTTTCCATTTTATTCTTGAACATATATTTTTTTAATTTATTTATAGATTAGATTATTATTATTTATCTAAATTAATACTTTAAAGCAATATTTCTAAGTAAAGACTTGGTCAACTTGAAGAGCTCGATTTTAGAAATCCAACGATTCAAACAGCACTCAAATCGGACTTAAAACAGAATAAATATGAAATTTTAAAGATTTAACCCAGAAAATCTGCAATCTTAGAGTCGTCTCTAGCATAATTTAGAGCTGGCTCAAGCACAAAGTAGAGAAATGCTGACCTTCTATTTTTCTTTAGAGCCGACTCCTCCTCTAAAGCATGCCAAGAGTTCTAAACTATGTCAGAGTCTTCTCAGCAATTAGAGTCGACTCTAATTGCTAAAAACGCCACTTAAAGACAAAACTCAAATCATTTTCTTATGATTTAAGCCTATTAAAATTCAAACACTACACCAAATTTCTGCTTTTCCGACGCTAAAAATATCATTTACCGACACTTAAAAGTGTCAAAAAATATTGTCCCAACGCTTTTACACGCATCGTTACTCTGGAGTGGAGACATTATTTGGAAGCGTACCGACGCTTTAAAGCATCGGGACAAGGTGGCGGGATTTGTTTCACTCTGACCGACGCTTTAAAGCATCAGAATAATTATTATTAAAAAAAAAAGGTCCAGGCTCATCTTCTCCCCCGTGGTGCCCCCTCCCCCTTGTTGCCGCCACTGCCATTCCACCCAGAGCTCCCGCTGCTGTCGAACCGATTGCTTGTCTTCTTACCAGATGCTCGCTGCGTTAACAAGAAATAGTAAGAACATCAAAGAGGAAGAGCAGCATACCATGTAACAGAGAAGCCACTTACGCTCTATAAATTCAAGGAAGAACAACCAGAGAACAAATGGTCACAGAACTGTGTACAAGGAAAGCATCAAAAAAAGCTGATGAGCTTGAGATCGGCTTCAATTCAAGGAATCCCATTGGTCCTAAATCGCCATAGCCTAAGCAAAACCAGAAAGAAAACAGAAAAATACTTTGTTTACTTATTTCGATGAATCCAGGTGATCTTGTGCTACCTCTAGATCTCTGTGATGCAGGTGAGTGGGGCAAAATGAATGGAAGGCACCAGATCCTGAATGCTTTGAGAGAAAGAGAATGGGGGTGCAAAAGAAAAGAAGAAGAAGAAGAAGAAGAAACCTGAACGAGCAAAAGCAATTCCTCTTCTTGAGAAGGGTCTAGTTTTGGCTCGGGATGAGGCAGCAGCTCGTCTTTTGATATCAACGGAGGGTGCTCCAAATAATCCACGTCCTCAAGGCTAAAGTAGGCCGTTGCCTCGACGAACCAGACTCCATCACCGGTACATGACACCTGGAGCTCCCCCTGCTCCGACGCGTGAGCCGGCCGGCGAGAGGGTAGTAGGGGACCAACGCCTTGGCCAGCGCCCACTTTATGACCGCTGCCGCTTCATGGCCTTTCTTGAACACATGCAGCGACTCGATGAGGGCCCGTTGCATCGGGTATCGGTCGAGCTACGAGAGGCGGAGGATGCCGATGGGAATGGGCTCGGAGGGGATGACCAGCTTCTGGGAGAGCCTCTTCACATAGATGATCATGGTACGCCTTTGTTTTTGGGAAACAATACTGTGTTAATTTTCGGTGTGAGTGAGGAGGGACCGGTCAGGATCGAGAATTTATAGAGCCGATTACTGTAGGGGAGCGTTTGGTAGGAGGTAATATCCAGATTATTGGTAATTTAAAAGGGCCCATCAGATAACCATGTTTAGTACGTATTTTGAATGGCAATCTATTTTTTAAATTAATTTTTTAAATTAATTTTTTAAATTAATTTTTAATTTTTTAAGTTAATTTTTAATTTTTATTTTTTAAAATATTAAATTAATTAAAATTTTAGTTTTAAAATATAATTTTTTATTTTTTTTATTTTTTTAAAATTAATTTTTTAAAAAGTAATTTTTTTTTTTTTTTTTTAAAAAAATTAAGTTAATTAAATTTTTTATTTGTCAATTAATTTAATTTTTTTAAAAAAATTAATTTTTTAATTAATTAATATTAAAAATAAAATTAAAAAATAATATATCAATTAGTCTATTAATCTTAATTAATTTTATATAATAAAATAAAAATAAATTATGATAATTGAAAGTTTAAGAATAAAAAAATTAAATATATGTTTAAAGATTAAAAATATATTTTAATCTTAAAAAATAATTAAATCTAGTATATTATACTTATATATAAATACTTTGATTTAGGGATATTTTGAGGTATTTTAAAAAATTTTAATAGATTTGATTTAATATATAATTTAATTTAGGGGTATTTTGGGAATTTGATGTTATATGACTGGTAATCCATTTGTCATACCAAACACAGTAATCAATATTATTGTAACATTACCTGTGCATACCAAACACAGTAATCAACATTACTGGCATCCATCCAGTAGTAATCTATCTTATAGGTAATCTACATTACCATTTAGGATTGCTGGCAATGCACCAAACGCAACCTAGAAGTAATCAAATACCATGAGCTTCTCATCCTTGGAGTAGTAATTAACAAATCAAGAAATAACTAGAAGCTAAAAATGGGGAACTCAGGAACAAGAACACGTCTATCCAGCCAAAAATAACAAGACCTCACTCACCCGAATACACGGATCCGATGAGGGATTCGATCTTCCCTTTGCGCCGGAAAATGAGGGGCGGGGACGAGTCGTAGGGAGGCCTTCTGGCCTCCTCCCCTCCATTCTCTCCCCCCTCCGCAGGGGCCGGGGGAGATACGCCATCGGAGTCGATCGCAATACCGAAGGAGTCATAGTCCCTGTATTCAAGCCGCCTCTGGCCGTTGAAGAGCACCTCAAGGATGTCCCTCCTCTCCCTCGTAACATTATAGTTCAAATATGCGAAGATCCCGCACATCTCCCCTCGATCAATCGATCGATCTCTCTACCGATTTCCTCGATTCTTGCTTCACCTCCAACGGAGATGAGAGAGAGAGAGGGGAAAGAATGAAGCCGAAGGGCTTATTTTAGAGAGGGGGTCGGAGCGCGCACGAGGAAAGAAGCATCGACAATCGCCATTCAATAGGTTGTTGGAGAGATTAAAGAGCTGGAGATTCGGGAGGTCAAGGTCCGAGATCTTGCTGGAGAAGGAGTTGTTGGAGAGATTCAATGCGGTGAGCTAAGTGAGGTTGGAAAGGGACGCCGGGATGGAGCCGTTGAAGGCGTTGAAGGAGAGATCCAGGACCGTCAGGTTCTTCCAGGCGGAGAGATTGGACGGCAGAGGGCCTGTTTATGGATGCCTCCTCCTTGCTCTCTCTCTCTCCGCCCCCGACGTCCGATTCACATCGATCCCTCGCAGCAGTGGTCCCTCCGTTTCTCCTCTCTGCAACCCAAAACCGACTCTTTAGATTCCGTGAAGAAAACTTCGACGCTATTCTCACTCATTAGAACAACTCCAGGCGGTTGGACTTACCTGAGGGGATGAGGAGATCGCTCCATTGGGTCTTGTGCAGAAGAAACAACGGCGGCGGTGAGACGGCAACGAAGAGGAAGAAGATGGCATGAGATTGAGCCGGAGAGGGAACGTCCGCTGTGGGGGTGGCCGGAGGTTAAGATGGGAAGAAGCAGAGAAGCAAAGATGGGAAAGAAAGATTTTAGATCTCGGATAGAGAAAGAGTCACGAGCGGGAGGGAGTTGCGCCAAATTTTTTGGCATGAAAATTGAAATAGAAGTTCAATTCCAGCTTGGAAGAAAAGAAAATACGACGATGCTTTTTAGCGTGGCATCGTATTTAAAAAAAATAAGATACCGATGATAAAAAGCGTCGGTAAAAAAAATTAATTTTTTTATTAATTTTTTTAATTAAATTTAATGACGCTTTAAAGCGTCGTTAAGTCTTCGACACTTATAAGTAGATTTCGGATTTTCCCGACGCTTCCCCATAGCGTCGGGAAAAAAGAGTTGTTGTTCTTATTTTTTTTTTGTAGTGAAATATCTAAAATTCTTAAATCCAAATCATTGGCACACAAGAAAATACTCATTTACACCACAAACTTTTCTGTTTTACATTTATCAAGCGGCTAACACACCATACGTCATTGAAACCATCCAACTTTCATTATAATTAAAAATGTAATTAATATTATCAAAATTATAAGATTTTTAGGATATTACAATTCTTTTCCTCTTAAGAAGTTTTGTTTCTGAAATTTTGCTAGATATGTTCTCAAATAGATGGAGGTACTTCAATCTCATCTCATCCTCTCTCTCTCATGTAGCTTTCTCCTTTTGATGATTTAGCCATTGCACCTTAACTAATTAAATTCTTTTACTGCGGAGCTGCTTAATCTCCCTGCTCAAGATTTTTACTGGCTCTGCTACAAATAATAAATCTTTCTGTAACTCTACAGTCTTAGATTGAATCGCATGGGAGGAATCCAACACATACCTCCTAAGCATTGATACATTAAATACATTATGAATCTGAGATAACTTCGAAGGTAAGGCCAATTTATAAGCAAGTGTCCCAATCTTTTCCAAGACTTCGTAGGGTCCAATATACTTGGGACTCAACTTGCCTTTCTTTCCAAACCTAATAATACCTCTCCAGGGAGATACCTTCACAAATACTTTGTCTCCAACCTCAAATCTTACTTCCCTATGCTTCTTATCTACATAGCTCTTCTATCAATCTTGGGCTGCTTTTAATTTAGCTCTAATGATTTTAACTTGATCTACTGTAAGCTAAACTAACTCTGGGCCTAACAGCCTCCTCTCTCCCTCCTCATCCCAACACACTGGAGTTCTACATTTTCTCCTATATAAGGCCTCATATGCTGCTATATCAATGCTAGAATAGTAGCTGTTATTGTAAGCAAACTCTACCAAAGGAAGATGATCATCCCAGCTACCAGAAAACTCCATGACATAAGCTTTCAGCATATCCTCCAGTGTCTGGATGGTTCTCTCAGACTGACCATCAGTTTGGGGATGAAATGATGCACTGAACCTCAATTTAGTCCTCAAAGCTTTCTGTAATTCTGTCCAAAATTGAGATGTAAACCTTGGATCTCTATCTGATACTATATATACTGGCACATGCCTACTCACAATTTCATGCATATATACTTCTGCTAGTTTGTCCAAGATAAAGGTAATCTTAATAGGCAAAAAATAATTAAACTTAATCAATCTATCAACTATCACCCATATAGCATCATTGCCTCCTCTTGTCCTTAGGAGTCCTACAACAAAATCCATAGTTATATGCTTTCATTTCCACTCTGACACAAACAAAGACTGAAGTTTCCAGCAGGACACTGATGTTCAGCTTTAATCTACTGACACACTAAACACTTAGACACATACTCAGCTATCTCTTTTTTCATTCCATTCCATCAGTAGTTCTATTTGATAGTCTTATGCATCTTAGTACTATCTAGATGCATAGAATAAGCTGAGTTATGTGCTTCTTTCAAGATCTAATCCCTCAATGATTCCACAGCTGGCACATAAACTCTACCCTTGAACAATAACACCCCATCACCTCTAACAGAAAACTCTGACTGAGACTTACTTTGAATCAAATCTCAAGCTATTAGCAACTACAGATCTAGCAGCTAAGCTTCTTTTATTTCCTTCAGCATTAGGGGTCTCACTCGAAAAGCAGCTTAAGGCTCCTGATCTGTCTACAGTTAGCTCTGCATCTAACCTCCTCAACTCGATCATCAAGGGTAGCTGCACTCTAATAGAAGCTAATGTGGCCATAGACTTCTGACTCAAGGCATCAGCCACAACATTAGCTTTTCCTGGGTGATACTCAATAGTACAATCATAGTCTTTTATTAATTCAATCCACCTTCTCTTCCTTAGATTTAATTCCTACTGGATCAGAATATATTTCAAGCTCTTATAATTAGTAAATATCTAGCATTTTCTTCAATACATGTAGTGCCTCCAAACCTTCAATGCAAAGATGATAGCAGCCAATTCTAAATCATGGGTAGGGTAATTTTTTCATGGAATCTCAACTGCCTAGATATATAAGCTACCAATTTTTCATTCTGTATTAAAACATACCCAAAACCCTTCAATGAGGCATTGCTATAGATTACATAATCATTGGTACTATCATGGAGTATTATAAATGGGGCTGAGGTTAATCTCTTTTTCAATTCATCCATACTCCTCTAGCATTCATCAGACCAATCAAACTTGATATTCTTTCTAAGCAGTTTAGTCATAGGATAAGCCAAAATTAAAAAAAAATTATAAATCTTCTATAATATCTTACTAGCCCCAAGAAACTCCTTACCTCGGTCTGATTGGTAGGTGCCTCCCAATTCAATATAGCTTCAATCTTTTGAGGGTCTACCATAATACCTTTGGCTGAAACTACATATCCCAAGAACTTCACCTCATCAAGCTAAAATTTACTTTTCTGAGTTTAGCATATAACTGCTTGTCTCTCAAAATCTGCAATAATGTTCTCAGATGCTACTCATGCTCTTCACTGCTTTTAGAATAAATAAAGATATCACCAATGAATACTATCACAAATTTATCTAGATACTCCTGAAATACTGGATTTATCAGACCCATGAAAGCAGCTGGAGCATTTGTCAAACCAAATGGCATCACTAAGAACTCATAATGACCATATCTGGTCCTAAAAAAGTCTTAGATATATCCTCATTCTTTATCCTCAACTGATGATACCCAGATCTCAGATCAAACTTTGAAAACACTGCTGCCCCTTGCAGCTGATCAAACAAATCATCAATCCTTGACATGATCCCGGTCGCCGACGATCGATCTTGGACTAGCGATCAATCCGATCGGCGACGATCCTACGCTTGCGATCGATCCAAGCCACGATCCCGGTCACCGATGATCGATCTCGGACCATTGCGATCAATCCGATCGGCGACGATCCGACAGTTGCGATTGATCCAAGCCACGATCCAGGTCGCCGATGATCGATCTCGAACTGTTGCGATCAATTCGATCGGCGACGATCCGATGGTTTTGATCGATCTAAGCCATGATCCCGGTCGCCGACGATCGATCTCGGACCATTGCGATCAATCCGATCGGTGACAATCCGATGTTTGCGATCGATCCAAGCCACGATCCCGGTCACCGATGATCGATCTTGGACCGTTGCGATCGATCCGATCGGCAACGATCCGATGGTTGCGATCGATCCAAGCCATGATCCCGATCGCCGATGATCGATCTTGGACCATTGCGCTCAATCCGATCGGCGATGATCCGACGGTTGCGATCGATCCAAGCCACAATCCTGGTCGACGATCGATCTTGGACCGTTGCGATCAATCTGATCGGCAACGATCCGACGCTTGCGATCGATCCAAGCCACGATCTCGATCGTCGATGATCGATCTCGGACAGTTGCGATCAATCCGATCGGCGACGATCCGACGGTTGTGATCGATCCAAGCCACGATCCAGGTCACCGACGATCGATCTCAAATCATTGCGATCAATCTGATCGGCGACGATCCAACGCTTGCGATCGATCCAAGCCACGATCCTGGTCACCGACGATCGATCTCGGACCGTTGCGATCAATCCAATCGGCGACGATCTGATTGCGATTGATCCAAGCCACGATCCAGGTCGCCGATGATCGATCTCGGACCGTTGCGATCAATCCGATCGGCACGATCCGACGGTTGCGATCGATCAAAGCCATGATCCCGGTCACCGACGATCGATCTCGGACCGTTGCGATCAATCCGATCGGCGATGATCCGACGGTTGTGATCGATCCAAGCCACGATCTTGGTCACCGATGATGATCTCGGACCTTTGCGATCAATCCGATCGGCGACGATCCTACGCTTGTGAATGATCCAAGCCATGATCCCGGTCGCCGACGATCGATCTCGGACCGTTGTGATCAATCCGATCGGCGACGATCCGATGGTTGCGATCGATCCATGCCACGATCTGGTTGCCGACGATCGATCTCGGATCGTTGCGATCAATCCGATCGGCGACGATCCGACGGTTGCGATCGATCCAAGCCACGATCCCAGTCGCCGACGATCGATCTCGGACCGTTGCGATTAATCTGATTGGACGATCTGACAGCATGCGATCGATCCAAGCCACGATCCTGGTCGCTGACGATCGATCTCGGAATGTTGCGATCCATCCGATCGGCGAAGATCCAACGATTGTGATCGATCCAAGCCATGATCCCGGTCATGACGATCGATCTCAGACCGTTGCAATCAATCCGATCGATGATGATCCAACGGTTGCGATCGATCCAAGCCACGATCCTGTCATCGACGATCGATCTCGTACCGTTGTGATCCATCTGATCGGCGACGATCCGACGGCATGCGATCGATCCAAGCCACGATCCCTATCGCCAAAGATCAATCTCGGACCGTTGCGATCAATCCGATCGGCGACAATCCGATGGTTGTGAATGATCCAAGCAATGATCCTGGTCGTCGACGATCGATCTCGAACCGTTGCGATCAATCCGATCAGCGATGATCTGACGGTTGCGATCAATCCAAGCCACGATCCCACTCGCCAATGATCGATCTGGACCGTTGCAATCTATCGGATCGGACGATCCGACGCTTGCGATCGATCCAAGCCATGATCCCGGTCGCCGACGATCGATCTCGGACCGTTGCGATCAATCCGATTGGCGACGATCCGACGATTGCGATCAATCCAAGCCACGATCCCGGTTGCCGACGATTGATCTCGGACCGTTGCGATCAATCTGATTGGCAACGATCCGACGCTTGCGATCGATCCAAGCCACGATCCCGGTCGCCGATGATCGATCTTGGACCATTGCGATCAATCCGATCAGCGACGATCCGACGATTGCGATCGATCCAAGCCATGATCCCGGTCGGCGACGATCGATCTCGGACCGTTGCGATCTATCCGATCGGCGACGATCTGAAGCTTGCGATCGATCCAAGCCATGATCCCGGTCACCGATGATCGATCTCGGACCATTGCGATCAATCCGATCGGCGACGATCCGACGGTTGTGATCGATCCAAGCCATGATCTCGGTCGACGACGATCGATCTCGGACCATTGCAATTTATCCAATTGCAACGATCCGACGGTTGCCATCGATCCAAGCCCGATCTCAGTCGCCGACGATCGATCTTGGACCGTTGCGATCAATCCGATCGGCAATGATCGACGGTTGCGATCGATCCAAGCCATGATCCCGGTCGCCGAGGATCGATCTCGGACCGTTGTGATCAATCTGATCGGCTATGATCCGATATTGCGATCGATCCAAGCCACGATCCCGGTCGCCGACGATCAATCTCGGACCATTGCGATCAATCCGATCGGCGACAATCCGACAGTTGCGATCGATCAAGCCATGATCCGGTCGTCGATGATCGATCTCGGACCGTTGCGATCGATCCGATCGGCGACGATCCGACGATTGCGAATGATCCAAGCCATGATCCCGATCGCCAACGATCGATCTCGGACCGTTGCGATCGATCCGATCGGCGATCCGACGGTTGCGATCGATCCAACCCACGATCCCGGTCGTCGACGATCGATCTCGGACCGTTGCGATCCATCCGATCGGTGACGATCCGATGGTTGTAATCAATCCAAGCCAAGATCCCGATCGTCGACGATCGATCTTGGACCATTGCGATCAATCCGATCGACGACGATCCTATGCTTGCGATCGATCCAAGCCACGATCTCGGTCGCCGACGATCCATCTCGGACCGTTGCGATCAATCCGATCGGACGATCCGACGGTAGGGATCAATCCAAGCCACAATCCTGGTCACCGACGATCGATCTCGGACCGTTGCGATCAAGCCGATCGGCGATGATCGGTTGCGATCGATCCAAGCCACAATCCCGATCGCCGATGATCGATCTCGGACCATTGCGATCAATCTGATGGTGACAATCTGACGGCATACGATCGATCCAAGCCACGATCCGATCGCGACGATCGATCTTGGACCTTTGTGATCCAACCGATCGGTGACGATCCGACGGTTGCGATCGATCCAAGCCATGATCCCGGTCGCCACAATCGATCTCGGACAGTTGCGATCCATCCGATCGGCGATGATCCGACGGTTGCGATGGATCCAAGCCACGATCCTGGTCGCCGACGATCGATCTCGGATCATTGCGATCAATCCGATCGGTGATGATCCTATGCTTGCGATCGATCCAAGCCACGATCCGGTCGCCGACGATCAATCTCGAACCGTTGCGATCAATCCGATCGGCGATGATCCGACAGTAGGGATCGATCCAAGCCACGATCCCGGTCGCCGACGATTGATCTGACCGTTGCGATCAATCTGATCGGCGACGATCGGATGGTTGCGATCGATCCAAGCCACGATCCCGATCGCCGATGATCGATCTCGGACCGTTGCGATCAATCTGATTGGTGATGATCTGACGGCATGCGATCGATCCAAGCCACAATCCCATCGCCGATGATCGATCTTGGACCTTTGCGATCATCCGATTGGCGATGATCTGACGGTTGCGATCGATCCAAGCCATGATACCGGTCGTCGACGATCAATCTCGGACTGTTGCGATCGATGCGATTGACGACGATCCAACGGTTGCGATCGATACAAGCCATGATCCCGATCGCCGATGATCGATCTCAGACGTTGCGATCCATCCGATCGGCGACGATCCAACGGCATGCGAACGATCCAAGCCACGATCCCGATCGTCGACGATCGATCTCGGACCGTTGCGATCAATCCGATCGGCGATGATCCGACGGTTGCAAATGATCCAAGCCACGATACCGGTCACCGACGATCGATCTCGGACCGTTGATCAATCCGATCGGCGATGATCTGACGGTTGCGATCGATCCAAGCCACGATCCCGGTCACCGACGATCGATCTCGGACCGTTGCGATCTATCCGATCGGCGACGATCCGACGCTTGCGATCGATCCAAGCCACGATCCCGATCGCCAACGATCGATCTCGGACCATTGCGATCAATCCGATCGGCAATGATTCGATGGTTGCGATCGATCCAAGCCACGATCCTGGTCGCTGATGATCGATCTCGGACCGTTGCGATCAATTCGATCGGCTACGATCCGACAGTTGCGATCGATCCAAGCCACGATCCCGCCGACGATCGATCTCGGACCGTTGTGATCAATCCGATTGGCAACAATCCGACACTTGCGATCGATCCAAGCCACGATCCCGATCGCCGACAATTGATCTCGGACCGTTGCGATCAATCCGATCGACGACGATCAGACAATTGAGATCGATCAAAGCCACGATCCAGGTCACCGATGATCGATCTTGGACCATCGCGATCAATCTGATCGGTGACGATCCGACGGTTGCGAATGATCCAAGCCATGATCCCGATCACCGATGATCGATCTCAGACCATTGCGATCTATCC
>UESW01001426.1:86862-228000 GCA_900491605.1 Calamus simplicifolius | reverse complement strand
AGACCGTTGCGATCAATCTGATCGACGACAATCCAATGGTTACGATCGATCAAAGCCATGATCCCGGTCACCGATGATCGATCTCGGATCATTGCGATCAATCCGATCGGCGACGATCCGATGGTTGTGATCGATCCAAGCCATGATCTCGGTAGCTGATGATCGATCTCAGACCGTTGCAATCAATCCAATCGGCGACGAACCGATGGTTGCGATCGATCTAAGCCACGATCCCGGTCGCCGACGATCGATCTCGGACTATTGCGATAAATCCGATCAGCAACGATCTGACCGTTGCGATCGATCCAAGCCACGATCCTGGTCACCAATGATTGATCTCGAATCGTTGCGATCAATCCAATCGGTGACGATCCAACGGTTGCGATCGATCCAAGCCACGATCCCGGTCACCGATGATCGATCTCGAACCATTGCAATCAATCCGATCAGCGACGATCCAATGGTTGCGATCGATCCAAGCCACGATCCCGGTCGCCGACGATCGATCTCGGACCGTTGCAATCAATCCGATCGGCGACGATCCTACGCTTGCGATCGATCCAAGCCACGATCCCGGTCACCGACGATCGATCTCGAACCGTTGCGATCAATCCGATTTGCGACGATCCAACGGTAGGGATCGATCCAAGCCACGACCCCGATCGCCGACGATCGATCTCGGACCATTGCGATTAATTCGATCGGCGATGATCCGACGGTTGCGATAGATCAAAGCCACAATTCTGGTCGCCGATGATCGATCTCGGACCATTGCGATCAATCTGATTGGTGACGATCTGACGGCATGCGATCGATCCAAGCCATGATCCCGGTCGCCGACGATCGATCTTGGATCTTTGCGATCCATCCGATCGGCGATGATCCGATGGTTCCGATCGATCCAAGCCATGATCCTGGTCGCCGACGATCGATCTCGGACCATTGCGATCGATCCAATTGATGATGATCCGATGGTTGCGATCGATACAAACCATGATCCCGATCGCCAATGATCGATCTCGGACCGTTGCGATCCATACGATCGGCGACGATCCAACGGCATGCGAACGATCCAAGCCACGATCCCAGTCGTCGACGATCGATCTCGGACCGTTGCGATCAATCCGATCGGCAACGATCCGACGGTTGCGAATGATCCAAGCCATGATACCGGTCGCCGATGATTGATCTCGGACCGTTGCTATCAATCCGATCGGTGATGATCCGACGGTTTCGATCGATCCAAGCCAGGATCCCGATCGCCGACGATCGATCTCGGACCATTGCGATCTATCCGATCGGCGACGATCCGACGCTTGCGATCGATCCAAGCCACGATCCTGATCGCTGACGATCGATCTCAGACCGTTGCGATCAATCCGTTCGGCGATGATCCAACGCTTGCAATCAATCCAAGCCACGATCCCAGTCGCCGACGATCGATCTCAGACAGTTGCGATCAATCCGATCGGTGACGATCCGACGGTTGCGATCGATCCAAGACACGATCCCGGTCGCCGACGATCGATCTCGGATCGTTGCGATCAATCCGATCGGCGATGATCCTACGATTGCGATCGATCCAAGCCACGATCCTGTTTGCTGATGATCGATCTCGGACCGTTGTAATCAATCCGATCGGCGACGATCCGACGGTAGGGATCGATCCAAGCCACGATCCCGGTCGCCGACGATCGATCTCGGACCGTTGCGATCAATCCGATCTGCGACGATACGACAGTTGCGATCGATCCAAGCCACGATCCCGATCGCCGATGATCGTTCTCGGATTGTTGCGATCAATCTGATTAGTGACGATCTGACGGCATGCGATCGATCCAAGCCACGATTCTCGTCACCGACGATCGATCTTGGACCTTTGCGATCCATCCGATCGGCGACGATCCAACGATTGCGATCGATCCAAGCCATGATCCCGATCGCCAATGATCGATCTCGGACCGTTGCGATCGATCCGATTGATGATGATTCGATGGTTGCGATTGATACAAGCCACGATACCGGTCGCCGACGATTGATCTTGAACTATTGAGATCCATCCGATCGGCGACGATCCAACGGCATGCGAACGATCCAAGCCACGATCTCGGTCGTCGACGATCGATCTCGGACCGTTGCGATCAATCCGATCGGCGACGATCCGACGATTGCGAATGATCCAAGCCACGATACCGGTCACCGACGATTGATCTCGGACGTTGCTATCAATCCGATCGGCGATGATTCGACGGTTGTGATCGATCCAAGCCATGATCCCGGTCGACGACGATCGATCTCGGACCGTTGCGATCTATCCGATCGGGGACGACCCAATGCATGCGATCGATTCAAGCCACGATTCCGATCGCCGATGATCGATCTTGGACCATTGCGATCAATCCGATCGGCAACGATCCGACGCATGCGATCGATCCAAGCCATGATCTCGGTCGTTGACGATCGATCTCGGATAGTTGCGATCAATCCGATCGGCGATGATCCGACGGTTGCGATCGATCCAAGCCACGATCCTGGTCGCCGATGATCGATCTCGAACAGTTACGATCAATCCGATCGATGACAATCCGACGGTTGCGATCGATCCAAGCCACGATCCCGGTCGCCGACGATCGATCTCGGACTGTTGCGATCATTCGAATCGGCGACGATCCGATGGCATGCGATCGATCCAAGCTATGATCCCGATTGCTGATGATCGATCTCGGACAATTGCGATCAATCTGATCGGCGATGATCCGACGGTTGCGAGCGATCCAAGCCACAATCCCGGTCGCCGATGATCGATCTCGGACCATTGCGATCAATCCGATCGGCGACGATCCGATGGTTGCGATCGATCCAAGCCACGATCCCGGTCACCGACGATCAATCTCGAACCGTTGCGATCAATCCGATCAGCGACGATCCGACGGTTGCGATCGATCGAAGCCATGATCCCGGTCGCCGACAATCGATCTCGGACCATTGCGATCCATCCGATCATCGACGATCCGACGGTTGCAATCGATCCAAGCCACAATCTCGGTCACCGATGATCGATGTCGAACCTTTGCAATCAATCCGATCGGCGAAGATCCGACGGTTGTTATCGATCCAAGCCACGATTCCGGTCGCCGACGATCAATCTTGGACCATTGCGATCAATCCGATCGGCGATGATCCGACACTTGCGATCGATCCAAGCCATGATCCCGGTCACCGACGATCGATCTTGGACCGTTGTGATCACTCCGATCGGTGACGATCCGACGCTTGCGATCGATCCAAGCCACGATCCCGATCGCCGACGATCGATCTCGGACAGTTGTGATTAATCCGATCGGCGACGATCCAACGGTTGCGATCGATCCAAGCCATGATTCCGATCGCCGACGATCAATCTCGGACCATTGCGATCAATCCGATCAGCGATGATCTAACGGTTGTGATCGATCCAAGCCACGATCTCGGTCGCTGACGATCGATCTCAGACTGTTGGGATCAATCCGATCGGCGATGATCCGATGGTTGCGATCGATCCAAGCCACGATTTTGGTCGCCGATGATCGATCTCAGACCGTTGCTAACAATCCGTTCGGCGATGATCCGACAGTTGCGATCGATCCATGCCACGTTCTCGGTCGCCGATGATCGATCTCGGACCGTTGCAATCTATCTGATCGGCGATGATCTAACGCTTGCGATCGATCCAAGCCATGATCCCGGTCGTCGACAATAGATCTCGGACCATTGCGATCAATCTGATCGGCGACGATCCGAAGGTTGCGATCGATCCAAGACATGATCCCGATCGTCGATGATCGATCTCGGACCTTTGCAATAAATTTGATTGGCGATGATCCGACGATTGCAATCGATCCAAGCCACGATCCCGATCATCGACGATCGATCTCGGATTGTTGCGATCATTCCGATCGGCAACGATCTGATGCATGCGATCGATCCAAGCCACGACCCCGGTCGCCGACGATTGATCTCGGACCATTTACATCAATCCGATCGGCGACGATTCGACGGTTGTGATCGATCCAAGCCACGATCCCGATCGCCGACGATCTATCTCGGACCGTTGCGATCAATCCGATCAGCGACGATCTGACGGTTGTGATCGAT
This sequence comes from Calamus simplicifolius, assembly GCA_900491605.1. NCBI lineage: Eukaryota > Viridiplantae > Streptophyta > Magnoliopsida > Arecales > Arecaceae > Calamus > Calamus simplicifolius. The sequence continues at coordinate 223,866 of UESW01001426.1, read as the reverse complement.
CCAAGCCACGATCCAGGTCGCCAACGATTGATCTCGGACCGTTGCAATCAATCAGATCGGCGACGATCCGACGGCATGCCATCGATCCTAGCCATGATCCTGGTCGCCGATGATCGATATCAGACTGTTCAATCAATCTGATCACAACGATCCGACGGTTGAGGTCGATCCAAACCTTGATCCCGATCGCCGATGATCGATCTCTGACTGTTGCGATCAATCCGATCGGCGACGATCCGACGGTTGCAAGCAATCCAAGCCACGATCCCGGTCGCCGATGATCGATCTCAGACTATTGCGATCAATCCGATCGGCGATGATCCAACGGTTACGATCGATCCAAGCCACGATCCCGGTAGTCGACGATTGATCTTGGACCGTTGCGATCAATCCAATCGGCGAGGATCCAACGGTTGAGTTCGATCCAAGCCTCGATCCCGGTCGCCGAGGATCGATCTCTGACCGTTGCGATCAATCCGATCAGTGACGATCCGATGGTTGCGAGCCATCCAAGCCACGATCCCGGTTGCTGACGATCGATCTTGGACCGTTGCGATCAATCCGATCGGCGATGATCCGACGATTGCGATCGATCCAAGCCATGATCCCGGTCGTTGACGATCAATCTCGGACTGTTGCGATCAATCCGATCGGTGACGATTCGATGGTTGCGATCGATCAAAGCCATGATCCCGGTCGCCGACGATTAATCTCGGACCGTTGCGATCCATCCGATAGGTGACGATCCAATGATTGCGATCGATCCAAGCCACGATCTTGGTCGCCGATGATCGATCTTGAACCGTTGCGATCAATCCGATCGGCGATGATTCGACGGTTGTGATCGATCCAAGCCACTATCCCAGTCACCGATGATCGATCTCGAACCGTTGCGATCAATCCGATGGGCATCGATCCAACGGTTGCGATCGATCCAAGCCACGATCCCGATCGCCGACGATCGATCTCGGACCGTTGCGATCAATCGGATCAGTGACGATCCGATGGCATGTGATCGATCCAAGCCATGATCTTAGTCGTCGATGGTCGATCTTGGACCGTTGCGATCTATCCGATCGGCGATGATCCGACGGTTGCGATCGATCCAAGCCACGATCCCAGTCGCCGACGATCGATCTCAGACCATTGCGATCCATCCGATCGGCAATGATCCGACGGTTGCGATCGATCCAAGCCACGATCCTGGTCGCCGAGGATCGATCTCAGACCGTTGCGATCAATCCGATCGGCAATGATCCGACGGTTGCGATCGATCCAAGCCACGATCCTGGTCGCGAGAATCGATCTCGGACCGTTGCGATCAATCCGATCAGCGATGATCCGACGGTTGCGATCGGTCCAAGCCATGATCTCGGTCGCCGTCGATCAATCTCAAACCATTGTGATCAATCCAATCGGCGACGATCTGACGCTTGCAATCGATCCAAGCCACGATCCCGATCGCCGACGATCGATCCTGGACCGTTGCGATCAATCAGATCGGCGACGATCCGACAGTTGCGATCAATCCAAGCCACGATCCCGGTCGCTGATGATCGATCTCGGACTGTTGCGATCAATCCGATCGGTGACGATCCGATGGTTGCGATTGATCCAAGCCACGATCCTGATCACCGACGATCGATCTTGGACCGTTGCGATCAATCCGATCGGCGACGATCCGATGGTTGCGATTGATTCAAGCCATGATCCCGGTCGTCGACGATCGATCTCGGACCGTTGCAATCAATTCGATCGGTGACAATCCTATGCTTGCGATCGATCGAAGCCACGATCCCGATCGCCGACGATCGATTTCGGACCATTGCAATCAATCTGATCGGCTACGATCCAACGGTTGGGATCGATCCAACCCACGATCCCGGTCACCGACGATCGATCTCGGACCGTTGCGATCAATCTGATCGGCGATGATCCGACGATTGCGATCGATCCAAGCCACGATCCCGGTTGCCGACGATCGAACCCGGACCGTTGCGATCAATCTGATTGGCGACGATTTGACGACATGCGATCGATCGAAGGCATGATCCCGGTTGCCGACGTTCGATCTCGGACCATTGCGATCCATCCGATCGGCGACGATCCGACGGTTGCGATCAATCCAAGCCATGATCCCAATAGCCGACGATCGATCTCGGACCATTTCGATCAATCCGATCGACGACGATCCGACGGTTGCGATCGATCCAAGCCACTATCCCGGTCGCCGACGATTGATCTCGGACTGTTGTGATCCATCCGATCGGCGACGATCCGACGGCATGCGCTCGATCCAAGCCACGATCCCGATTGCCGACGATCGATCTCGGACCGTTGCGATCAATCTGATCGGCGATGATCCGATGGTTGCGATTGATCCAAACCACGATCCTGGTCACCGACGATCGATCTTGGACCGTTGCATCAATCGGATCAGCAACGATCCAACGGCATGCGATCAATCGAAGCAACGATCCCTGTCGCCGACGATCGATCTCGGACCGTTGCGATCAATCCGGTCAGCGACGATCCGACGGCATGCGATTGAATCAAGCCACGATCCCGGTCGCCGATGATCAATCTCGGACCGTTGTGATCAATCCGATCGGTGACGATCCGACGGCATGCTATCGATCCAAGCCACGATCCCGGTCGCCGACGATCGATCTCAGACCGTTGCGATCAATCCGATGGGCGACGATCCGATGGTTCCAATCGATCCAAGCCACGATCCTAGTCACCATCGATCAATCTCTGACCATTGCGATCAATCCGATCGGCGACGATCCGACGGTTGCGATCGATCCAAGCCATGATCCCGGTCGCCGACGATCGATCTCGGACCGTTGCTATCAATCCGATCGGCAATGATCTGACGGTTACGATCGATCCAAGCCACGATCCCGATCACCGACGATCGATCTCGGACTGTTGCGATCAATCCGATCGGCAACGAACCGACGGTTGGGATCGATCCAAGCTACGATCCTGGTCGCCGACGATCGATCTCGGACCGTTGCGATCCACCCGATCGTCGATAATCCAACGGTTGCGATCGATCCAAGCCATGATCCCGATCGCCGATGATCGATCTCAGACCGTTGCGATCAATCTGATAGGCGATGATCTGACGGCATGCGATCGATCCAAGCCACGATCCCGGTCACCGATGATCGATCTCGGACCGTTGCGATCTATCCGATCGGCGACAATTCGACGGTTGCGATCGATCCAAGCCATGATCCCGGTCGTCAATGATCGATCTCGGACCGTTGCGATACATCCGATCGATGACGATTCGACGGTTGTGATCGATCCAAGCCACGATCCCAGTCGCCAATGATCGATCTCGGACCATTGCGATCCATCCGATCGGCGACGATCCAATGTCTTGCGAACGATCCAAGCCACGATCTCGATAGTCGACGATCGATCTCGGACCGTTGCAATCAATCCGATCGGCGACGATCTGACGTTTGCGAATGATCCAAGCCACGATCCTGGTCGCCGACGATCGATTTCGGACCGTTGCTATCAATCCAATCTGCAGTGATCCGACGGTTGCGATCGATCCAAGCCACGATCCTGGTCGTCGACGAATGATCTCGGACCATTGCGATCTATCTGATCGGTGATGATTCGACGCTTGCGATCGATCCAAGCCACGATCCCGGTCGCCGACGATCGATCTCGGACCGTTGCGATCACTCCAATCGGTGACGATCCAACGCTTGCGATCGATCCAAACCACGATCCCACTCACCGACGATCGATCTCGGATAGTTGCGATTAATTCGATCGGCGACGATCGATCTCGGACAGTTACGATTAATCCGATCGGTGACGATCCGAGGGTTGTGATCGATCCAAGCCATGATCCTGATCGCCGACGATCGATCTTGGACCGTTGCGATCAATCCGATCGGTGACGATCTGACGGTTGCGATCGATCCAAGCCACGATCTCGGTCGCCGACGATCGATCTCGGACCGTTGCGATCAATCCGATCGGCGGCGATCCGATGGTTGCGATCGATCCAAGCCATGATCCCAGTCGCCGATGATCAATCTCAGACCGTTGCTATCAATCCGATCGGCGATGATCCGACAGTTGCGATCGATCCAAGCCACGTTCCCGATCGCCGACGATCGATCTCGGACCGTTGCGATCTATCCGATCGGCGATGATCTAACGCTTGCGATCGATCCAAGCCACGATCCCGGTCGCCGACAATAGATCTCGGACCGTTGCGATCAATTTGATCGGCGATGATCCGAAGGTTGCGATCGATCCAAGACATGATCCCGGTCGTCGATGATTGATCTCGGACCTTTGCGATAAATTCGATCGGCGACGATCCGACTGTTGCGATCGATCCAAGCCACGATCCCGGTCATCGACGATCGATCTTGGATTGTTGCGATTATTCCGATCGGCGACGATCCGACGCTTGCGATCGATCCAAGCCATGACCCAGGTCGCCGACGATCGATCTTGGACCATTTAGATCAATCCGATCGGTGATGATTCGACGGTTGTGATCGATCCAAGCCACGATTCCGGTCGCCGACGATCTATCTCGGACCGTTGCGATCAATCCGATCAGCGACGATCCGACGGTTGTGATCGATCCAAGCCACGATCCAGGTCGCCGACGATTGATCTCAGACCGTTGCCATCAATCAGATCGGCGTCGATCCGATGGCATGCCATCGATCCTAGCCATGATCCCGGTCGCCGACGATCGATCTCGGACCATTCGATCAATCCGATCACGACGATCTGACGGTTGAGGTCGATCCAAGCCTTGATCCCGGTCACCGATGATCGATCTCTGACCGTTGCGATCAATCCGATTGGCGACGATCCGACGGTTGCGAGCAATCCAAGCCACGATCCCGGTCGCCGACGATCGATCTTGGACCGTTGCGATCAATCCGATCGGCGATGATCCGATGGTTGCGATCGATTCAAGCCACGATCCCGGTCGCTGATGATTGATCTCGGACCGTTGCGATCAATTCGATCGGCGAGGATCTAACGGTTGAGATCGATCCTAGCCTCGATCCTGGTTGCCGAGGATCGATCTCTGACCATTGCGTTCAATCCGATCAGCGACGATCCGATGGTTGCGAGCCATCCAAGCCACGATCCCGGTCGCCAACGATCGATCTCGGACCGTTGCGATCAATCCGATCGGCGACGATCCGACGGTTGCGATCGATCCAAGCCACGATCCCGGTCGTCGACGATCGATCTCGGACTGTTGCGATCAATCCGATCGGCGACGATCCAACGGTTGCGATCGATCGAAGCCATGATCCCAGTCACCGACGATCGATCTCGGACCGTTACGATCCATCCGATCATCGACGATCCGATGGCATGCGCTCGATCCAAGCCACAATCCCGGTCGCCGAAGATCGATCTCGGACCATTGCTATCAATCCGATCAGCGACGATCCAACGGTTGCGATTGATCCAAGCCACGATCTGGTCGCCGACGATAGATCTTGGACCGTTGCGATCAATCGGATCAGCAACGATCCGGCGACATGCGATCAATCAAAGCCACGATCCCTGTAGCCGACGATCGATCTTGGACCGTTGCGATCAATCCGGTCGGTGAAGATCCGACGGCATGCGATCGATCCAAGCCACGATCCCGGTCGCCGGCGATCGATCTCGGACCATTGCGATCAATCCGATCGGCGACGATCCGACGACATGCGATCGATCCAAGCCACGATCTCGGTCGCCGACGATCGATCTCGGACCGTTGCGATCAATTCGATCAGCGACGATCCGACGGCATGCGATCGATCCAAGCCACGATCCCGGTCGCCGGCGATCGATCTCGGACCATTGCGATCAATCCGATCGGTGACGATCCGACTCTTGCGATCGATCCAAGCCGCGATCCCGGTCGCCGACGATTGATCTCGGACCGTTGTGATCAATCCGATCAGTGATGATCCGACTGTTGCGATCGATCCAAGCCACGATCTTGGTCGCCAATGATCGATTTCGAACCATTTCGATCAATCCGATCGGCGATGATCCGATGGTTGCGATCGATCCAAGCAACAATCCCATTCGCCGACGATCGGTCTCGAACCGTTACGATCAATCCGATCGGCGTTGAACCGACGGTTGCGATCGATCCAAGCCACGATCCCGATCGCCGATGATCGATCTCGAACCATTGCGATCAATCCGATTGGTGATGATCCGACGGTTGCGATCGATCCAAGACACGATCCCGGTCGCCGACGATCGTTCTTGGACCGTTGCGATCAATCTGATCGGTGACGATCCGACGGCATGCAATCGATCCAAGCCACGATCTCGGTCGTCGATGATGATCTCGGACCGTTGCGATCGATCCAAGCCACGATCCCGGTCACCGACGATCGATCTCGGACCGTTGCTATCAATCCGATCGGCGACGATCCGATGGTTACGATCGATCCAAGCCACGATCCCTGTCGTCGACAATCGATCTCGGACCGTTGAGATCAATCGGATCGGCGACGATTCGACATAATGCGATCGATCCAAGCCACGATCCTAGTCACCGATGATCGATCTCGGACCGTTGCGATTAATCCGATCGGCGATGATCCAACGGCATGCGATCGATCCAAGCCACGATCTTGATCGCCGACGATTGATCTCGGACCATTGCGATCAATCCGATCGGTGACGATCCGATGACATGCGATCGATCCATACCACGATCCTGGTCGCCGACGATCGATCTCGGACCGTTGCGATCAATCCGGTCGGTGAAGATCCGACGACATGCGATCGATCTAAGCCACGATCCCGGTCGCCGGCGATCAATCTCGGACCATTGCGATCAATCCGATCGGTGACAATCCAATGGCATGCGATCGATCCAAGCCACGATCCCGGTCGCCGACGATCGATCTCGGACCGTTGCGATCAATTCGATCAGCGACGATCCGACGGCATGCGATCGATCCAAGCCACGATCCCGGTCGCCGGCGATCGATCTCGGACCGTTGCGATCAATCCGATCGGTGACGATCCGACGCTTGCGATCGATCCAAGCCGCGATCCCGGTCGCCGACGATTGATCTCGGACCGTTGTAATTAATCCGATCAGTGATGATCCGACGGTTGCGATCGATCCAAGCCACGATCTTGGTCGCCAATGATCGATTTCAAATCGTTTCGATCAATTCGATCGGCGACGATCCGACGGTTGCGATCGATCCAAGCAACGATCCTAGTCGCTGACGATCGATCTCGGACCGTTACGATCAATCCGATCGGCGATGATCCGATGGTAGCGATCGATCCAAGCAACGATCCCGATCGCCGACGATCAATCTCGGACCGTTGCGATCAATCTGATTGGTGACGATCCGACGGTTGCGATTGATCCAAGCCACGATCCCGGTCGCCGACGATCGTTCTTGGACCGTTGCGATCAATTTGATCGGCGACGATCCGACGGCATGCAATCGATCCAAGCCACGATCCCGATCACCGATGATCGATCTTGGACCGTTGCGATCAATCCGATCGGTGACGATTCGACGGTTGCGATCGATCCAAGCCACGATCCCGATCACCGACGATCGATCTCGTTCCGTTGCTATCAATCCGATCAGCGACGATCCGACGGTTACGATCGATCCAAGCCACGATCCCGGTCGTCGACGATCGATCTCGGACCGTTGCGATCAATCGGATCGGCGACGATCCGACATAATGCGATCGATCCAAGCCACGATCCTAGTCGCCGATGATCGATCTCAGACCGTTGCGATCAATCCGATCGGCGACGATCCAACGGCATGCGATCGATCCATGCCACGATCTCGATCGCCGATGATTGATCTCGGACCATTGCGATCAATCCGATCGGCGACGATCCGACGACATACGATCGATCCAAACCACGATTCCGATCGCCGACGATCGATCTCGGACCGTTGCGATCAATCCGATCGGCGACGATCCAACACTTGCGATTGATCCAAGCCACGATCCCGGTCGCCGACGATCAATCTTGGACCGTTACGATCAATCTGATTGGCGATGATCCGATGGTTGCGATCGATTCAAACCACAATCTCGGTCGCCGACGATCGATCTAGGACTATTGCGATCAATCTAATTGGCGACAATCCGATGGTTGCGATCGATCCAAGCCACGATCCCGTTTGCCAACTATTGATCTCGGACTATTACGATCAATCTGATCGACGGCGATCCGACGGTTGCGATCGATCGAAGCCATGATCCCGATCGCCGATGATCGATCTCGGACCGTTGCGATCAATCCGATCGGCGATGATCCGACGGCATGCGATCGATCCATGCTAATATCCTGGTCACCCATGATCGATCTCGGACCGTTGCGATTAATCCGATCGGCGACGATCCGACGGTTGCAATCGATCCAAGCCATGATCCTGGTCTCCGATAATTAATTTGACGCATGTAAAAAAATAAATTTTTATAAAATAATTGCGATACATTTCAATAGCATCGCAATGTTTTATTTTTATTTTTATTTATATTTTAATTATATTTTATAAAATTTAATTTTTTTAAAACATTGCGATGCATCTTTTGTGTCGCTAAATTAAAAATTAATTTTTTTAATTTCCTGGTTTATTGCATCGCTAATGCGTCGCTATTTAACATAATTAATTTTTTTTTAAAAAATGGCGACGCACTGAGTTGCGTCGCAATATTTTTATTTCATAATTATAGTTTATAAAAATTAATTTTTCTTAAAATAATTGTGACGCAACTTGTTGCGTCGTAATATTTTATTTTTCTAAAAAAATTACGATGCAATACTTGCGTCGCAAAATTTAAATTTTTTTTTAATTTTCTGATTTATTGCGTTGCTATTTAACATAATTAATTTTTTTTAAAATCATTGCGATGCAATGAAATGCGTCGCAATATTTTTATTTCCTAATTTTATTTTATAAATATTAATTTCTCTTAAAATAGCGACGCACTATGTGCATTGCTAAATTAAAATTTAATTTTTTTAATTTTTTTGAGCTATGTGTCGCAATTGCGTCGCTATTTTTTGTTGTCACTAAGGTGTCGCAATTTGGTCGCAATTTAGCGACGCAAAGATGCATCGTTATATTTGCGTCCCTATCTCAGTATTTTCTTGTAGTGTTAGATCATTGTATTTAGATCTGAAAAAGAAAAATTATGAAGGGAATGCTAGCGGCAGCAATGCATGGCTAGATTCTTTCAACTTGGGATGATAATGAAACCTGTAATCAGATTCTTTCTTTTTGTTCTTAATTTTTATGCAATAAAAATCATGCTCTTTTTTCTTATATCTCTTGAGTTATTTTCCTGATCAAGGTTTTGATATGGAATACATGGCCTATACCCTCTATCGACGTACCATGATCTCAGGAATGGTACGTGCCTAAGAGAGATAGATCGTAGTATGGTAGTTTAGACCTCTAATTTTATAAATAATTAGATAGTTTATACTTTAAGCGGACGTACCGTAATCTCCTGATATGGTCCATGCCTGACAAGAGATAAATTATTCAAATCTTAGATTTGCAAAAATTATTGTTATTGCAACATAAAAAAAAGAAGATAAAACTTGTGTGCATGATGGATTCGTATTCCTAAGTTGCTTCTCCTGCTATTTAAATTTTGTTAATTAACTAGTTATTATCTTTTAATAATCTCTATTCTTAATATAATCCTCTATAGATAAATTTTTTTTTTCATGAAATAATTGCCCTTGATCTTCGAGGATATGATCCCGATTCACCACTAGCTATAGTAGTGAGTAGGTTTTATTTTTGACCGCCAACGATAGCGATCAGATGGGTTCAAACAAAGTAGTCAACCTCCTTTTCTATTGTGTTGTTTCGCTTCGATCAATAGATATATATATATATATATATATGCGCAATAGAACAAATCATTTACAACAACATTGTTCGAAGTCCTTTCACATTGTTGGAGGTCCTTTCATGACAACTTTTGGTAGGCTACCTTCTTTGATTAGCTATAATTTGGCCATAATGACTATAAGAGTCGAGGGAAAAATCTTTATGCATCGGCCTTTGATGCACAAAGCATGCAATAGTCGTGCGGATTGATCGTTTATCTGTACCATCGCACGTGCTATGGCCCAATGGGCAGTGGTGCTCACCGTATGAATGATGGTACGATTGCGTAGTCAATCCACATGCTCAATGCATGCTTTGTGCATCGAAAGCCGATGCATAAAGACTCTTTCAAGAGTCAAGAGTAGTTTTATTATGGAACATGATAAAAAATTATTAACTAATAATGACTAGATTATTGCAGGATTTAGCATGATGAGACACCCTTGATATCAAATGAAAATTATGGTAAGAAGCTTAACTTTTATGGTACATCAATTCTAAGTGATAGTTCATGCAAGTTTGAATACATTGAGATTATAATATCAATAGATTTTCACGTGACACTATTTCTCTTTAAATTCAGATCTCTGCATTTTACGACTAATAAAATAATTATTATAATAGAAGTACCATCATGCATTTAGCTTAATTAAGCATACCTTTATGTTGGTTCATACGTATGATTGGTGCAAATGCGTGCGGGCCATGGCAAGCGTGCGGCCGAAGAGACAGGCTGATTGGTGTAAATGCGTGCGGGCCATGGCAAGCGCGCGCAGGCCCAATAATGATTCTATCACTAATTAGTGAGGGAACAATGATTCCGTCAGAATAATAATTTCATCACAATTTTTTTAAAAAAAATTTAAAGTATAAATTTAGTGACGGATGAAAAATTCATTACTAATTCGTCACTAAATTAGTGACGGATGACCTTGTCCGTCACTAATTTAGTGACGGATTAATCTTCCGTCACTAATTTATGACGGATTAGTGACGGATAGGATAATTCGTCACTAATTTAGTGATGGATTGCTGCATCCGTCACTAATTTATGATGGATTAGTGACGAAAGGCAATCCGTCACAAATTTAGTGACAGATTTTTTCATCCATCACTAATTTGTGATGGATTAGTGACGGAAGATAATCTGTCACTAATTAGTGATGATTACTTTTCCATCACTAATTTGTGACGGATTAATGACGAAAGGGCAATCCATCACTAAATTAGTGACGGATTGCCCCATCCATCACAAAATTAGTGACGGATTACCTCATACGTCACTAATTTGTGATGGATTAGTGACGGAAGGCAATCCGTCACTAATTTAGTGACGAATTTTTCATCCATCATTAATTTGTGACGGATTAGTGACAGAAGATAATCCATCACTAATTAGTGACGATTGCTTTTCCATCACTAATTTATAACGGATTAGTGACGAAAGGGCAATCCATCACTAATTTAGTGACGGATTGCCCCATCCGTCACTAATTTGTGATGGATTAGTGACGGAAGATAATCCGTCACTAATTTAGTGACGAATTTTCCATCCATCACTAATTTGTGATGGATTAGTGACGGAAGATAATCCATCACTAATTAGTGACGATTGCTTTTCCATCACTAATTTGTAACGGATTAGTGACGAAAGGGCAATCCATCACTAATTTAGTGATGGATTGCCCCATCCATCACTAATTTGTGACGGATTAATGATGGAAGAAAAATCCGTTACTAATCCGTCACTAATTTAGTGACGGATTGCTCTTTCGTCGCTAATCTGTAATGGATTAGTGATGGAAGGGCAATCCGTCACTAAATTAGTGACGGATGTGACAGTCCGTCACTAATTTAGTGACGGTTTAGTGACGAAAAAACTAATGCGTCACTAATTTTAATTTTTCGTCACTATTTTGTTACTAAACCGTCATAATTTAGTGACGAAAATTTCCATCACTAATTTTCGTCACTATTTTGACATTTTCTTGTAGTGTACGCGGTAAATGACTTTGTGGCAGGAAAATTAACCGTTGTCTAAATGAGTACAATTAAAAGTATGATTGTAGTTAAAAGTTTCTTTTCTATACTACGTTTATAAACATAGTTAAAAGTTTAAAAAAAAAACAGTCTTTTTCCTAAAAGCGTAGTCTTTTTTCTAAAATCTACTGTAATCTATTTAACTTTTTGTAAAAGCATGATAAGATAGGACATATATTGAATAATAAAAATTGCATCATTCATATCAAAGTTATGATTTTTGAAAAGAAAATTTCAAAAGACTAATAAAATTAACATAACATGCAATTATTTTATCACGTTCAAGAACCAATTAAGTTTATTGATATCAACAAAAGCTTATTTAGCTGGTCAAATGTTCAATATACATCATGGCCATATTTTTCAAGTTTCTAAAATATTAGATGGACTATTGGGATCTTGAGTTTTATGATTCTTTTAATGATTGAACAAACTATGTGATCAGGTTTTTTTTTTTTTTTTTGTTGGGTTTCTTTCTATTTGATTTTTAAAATTAACTATGTATACGAGCTTGCTATATGCTAGTGAACGAGATTGATTTAATTTGCACTCAAGTGGCAGGGATCCGAGTATTTACAATAACAAGGACTTTAGATCTGAGAATTAAAGCCTAGAACCTATTTAATTAACTATGAAGCATATATAATGTTATTTTTATATGTGTGCGAAGAGTTTTTAACTCTAATTAACTTGATCTGGTCCAAGTCTTAAATATTGAAAGAATCCCATGTAGCTCAACTCTTCTAGTGAAAGGTTTCGTTGAATGGAACTTTTTAACTAATGGCACAATTTGACCGGTCAAAGTGGACCAATTTTAAGTGCACCATATAAATCAGCAGAATCCAGCCACATCAATCTTCAGTACCAATTTTTGCTCAATAACATGTTGGTCAACTCCATGTTTCCATATAAATCGCTTGAATTAAATTAACCAGCAATTGCAACATATTATAACGATGTATGAAATGTTGCTGGGCTGTAATTTTGTCCAAAGCAATAAAATTAAGAAGATCGCTTCCAAACTGCATATTATAACGTTGAGGGGCTTATTTCTAAGATAATTATTTTTGCAACGAGTTACCTACGACAGAAGCCTAAGGGACTGTTTGGATTTGAGGGAAGGGAAAGGAAACAAAGAAAAAATATCATAAATTATTTTCTTTAAGAGGAAGGGGAAAGATTTAAAGAGGGGAAGAGAACGAAAGTAACTGATTTGAAAAAAATGCTTAAGTTTTTTTTTTAAATATTAAAATATCCTTTTATTTTCTACCAGGTATCTAACCCACTATGATAATATAATTTTCCATTGAAATTCATGGAAAGCACTAAAAGTTTCTTATAGCATTAAATGCTTATAATTAAATTAAGATGAGCTCATTTTTATGATCTGGATTCGTCGCTTATAAATTAAAATGATATAATTATTACATAACTTTTTTTTCTTTTTTCTTATTTCTATCTAAATAAAGTAATTAATATATCTTTATTTTTTTTCATCCGTTTTAAATAAGAAAGGAAGGATAATCTTTTATTTCCTTTTCTTTTTTTTTTATCCCTTTCCTTCCTTTTATTCTCTCCTTTAAGATCCAAACAAAGCCTATTGCACCCCCGAGATATTCGGGAGTACAGGAAGGCAAGAGCAAAAACCCTGAGCGGAGTTACTCGCACGGCCTATAAATATTACGCCCATATCCTCCCCTTCATTGGAACAAAAAAATTATCCTCTCAATTCTCTCGAGGCATGGGAAAGTTTGTGGTGGCTGGCCTCATGCTCCTCATCAACCTAACATCATCACTCCTTCCTTCCCTTGCTTGCTCCACCTGCCCTACACCACCATCCCCACCACCACCATCCCCACCAATGCCAAAGCCATCCCAGTGCCCCATCGACATGCTCAAGCTTGACGCGTGCGTCGATATTCTTGGAGGGCTCGTGCACATCGGCATCGGCGCCAACGCCAAAGACAAGTGCTGCCCGGTGCTCGGAGGGCTCATCGACTTGGACGCGGCTCTGTGCCTGTGCACCACCATCAAGGCCAAGCTTCTCAACATAGTACTCCTCCTGCCCATTGCTCTCGAGTTGCTGGTGGGCTGCGGCAAGCATCCGCCATCTGACTACCAGTGTCCTGCTTAGCGTAAGCAGCTTGTACTGTGCCATGTCTCATGATATCATGTTTTCGTGTTTGCTCTGTCCTTGCTGCTTGTACCAGCAGTACTGGAGGCGTTTTATATTACATGCACTATAAGATCAAACTAATGAGGCATGGCACTGTACCTTATCATTTTTATGCCTAAATAATAATAATAATAGCATATATATGTTAATTACATCCCTGTGTTCCCCATCATTTCTTCAACGTACGTCTTTCTTCTCCGGTCGATGCCATCAGCGTTGGCCTCCGCCGGCCTCTCGGCCGGGTTTCGTAGATGGTTGAAGGAGGCCGATAAATATTTTGGAGGTGGGCAAAATGGGGCTGGCCGGGGGCATGGCCTTTTAAGTGGAGAAAACGAGCGAAGGGAATAAGATAATAGACTAGCTAGTGCTCACCCGCAGCCTTGCCATGCTGTCAAATTATCCTTTTCTTTGAAACAAATGGCCGCAGAGGCCTTTTAAAAAATTTATTAACCGATATATAATTTGCATTTTGAATGTGACTAGATTAATTAGCAAGAAAGTTCGCTGTATAAGAAATTAAGTGCGCTACTTGATTGACTTTTCGAAACTTAAGTTAAGAAAATAAAAAAAGCAGCAATCTTCGACTTGCATGATACTTTTCAATCATGAATGACGGATTTTGGACTTATTATTGATCCAAGCTATAGCTATGACTGAGTCGTCTTTGAAAATAAAAGAATTCATTCGCTGCTGAAGTAGAGAATAAATCATAACCAGCTACAGCCACTTCAATAGAAAGAACAGATTCGGCCTGGCTTGGACTTTTATGGTTGGGATCGAACTTCTTGCTTAGGAAAATTCCTTCTGCACTGTGCCCGCTAATTGGCCATGCACGTGTGGCTGCATATACGGTGCATAAAAGAATAAAATTATTTTTGATCATGCATTATCATATGTGCATGCGGTCAATCACTGCACGGTGCACAAAAGTCTTTCCTCTGGCTTATGGTCCAACACAAGCTTTACTCTACAATCGATTCTGGGACCGGCCTTGGAGTTTTGTGGCTGGGACCAATCTGGGCTTCTGGCTCATGGTCCAACACGAGCTTTAGCATACAATCAACCTTGGATTATTTTAAGGTTGGATATTTGGGTTAGTAGAGCTGAGTGGAGGAAATAGATTTATGTAGCCAATCCCATGTAGTTGAAAAAAAAGGCTTATATGAGTTAAGTTGAGTTGAGATATTTGGGTTGGTGCAACCCATTGACATAACAACTTATACATTTTAACACTTTTAATCAAATAAGACATTGCAATAAAGGGAAACTTTAAGAGAATTTAAGATAGCACGTATTGCTGCAGTTTTAAATGATGCATCACAGATATATTTCAAGATAACCTATTGCACTTCAGGAAGTAAATTATTTTTTTCTCTTTTTTATCCCAAATATAAGCTTTTAATTTTTTTTTCTTTTTCTTTTTTCCTTCCCACCCATTAACCATCATTCAAACATATTCTAAATTTGAATGGTATAAAAATTTAGTTTTTAAAAAAATGAAGAAGAGTGAGTAACTTTTATTCTATGTAGAATATTGTTGATGTGATTGGTACACAACGTCAAGGCTTAAAAAAATAATGTTGCAACAAATTTTATTTGATATTTTTATTGCTTATATATGATTAAAAATATTATTTTTCAAAAGTTGCTCATATATATTTTTTTAATTGTTTAAAATAATAAAAAGAAAAGAGACCAAATCGAGGGATAACATGGGGAGAAAAAAATGTTTAAGTTTTTCCTTTTTGAAAGACCAAAATATCCCTTTATTTCCTACTCTTCGTTCTTTCATTCCTATAATTCATTTACTACTCTTCGTTCTCCCAGGTTGCAAGTGTTAGAGTTCTTAAAACTTATTAAGCAACACCGCGAGAATTTAAGAACATTCTCAACCCAAGTATCTTCCCTTTCAATTGTTGTTGAAGTCCATTAAATCCATTATGATAACATGATTTTTCATTAAAATCCATTAAGAGCACTAAAAATTTCTTACAGCATTAAATGCTTATAAATTAAGATGAGCTCATTTTTTGTGATATGAATTCGTCGCTTATAAATTAAAATGATATAATTATTACATAACTCTTTTATTTTTTTTATCTAAATAAATTATTATCTTTCTTTTTTTTCATCCGTTTTAAATAAGAAAAAAAGGACAATCTTTTCTTTCCTTTTCTTTCTTTTTATCCCTTTCCTTCCTTTTTATTCTCTCCTTTAGGTAGTGTTTGAAATAGGGGATAAGAAGGGATATCTCCTGAATATTCCCTCTTATTTTCAAAAGCCTATAAGGGATAGCTAGAAATAAAGTTAACCAAAGGGATAATCCATGGTTAACCATGGTTAACTATAGGATATCCCCTTAATTTATTCCCTAAAAAATACAGGAATAGCTGGTTATCCCTCCAAATAAGAGTAAAAAAAATGTTATCCTATGGATTAACCTTTTTGCATTTGATATGATCAATGGGATAGCCAAGGGATATCCTTAGGGATAGCCAGGGGATAAACTTTATCCCGTACACTTATCCATAGATAATATTTTTTCTACCAAACACTACCTTAAGATCCAAACAAAGCGTATTGCACCCCCGTGATATTCGAGTACACGGAGGCAAGAGCAAAAACCCTGAGCGACGTCACTCGCGCGGCCTATAAATATTACGCCCATATCCTTCCCTCCATCGGCACAAAAAATCAACCTCTCAAATTCTCTTGAGGCATGGGGAAGTTTGTGGTGGCTGGCCTCGTGCTCCTCATCAACCTAACATCATCACTCCTTCCTTCCCTTGCTTGCTCCACCTGCCCTAAACCACCATCGTCACCAAAGCCAAAGCCATCCAAGTGCCCCATCGACATGCTCAAGCTTGACGCATGCATCAACCTCCTCGGAGGGCTCGTACACATCGGCATTGGCACTAATGCCAAGGACAAGTGCTGCCCGGTGCTCGGAGGGCTGGTCAACTTGGACGCGGCTCTATGCCTATCACCACCATCAAGGCCAAGCTTCTAAACATAACACTCCTCCTATCCATTGCTCTCGAGTTGCTGGTGGACTGCAGCAAGCATTCGCCATCTGACTACCAGTGTCCTGCTTAGCGTAAGCAGCTTGTACTGTGTCATGTCTCATGATATCATGTTTTCGTGTTTGCTCTGTCCTTGCTACTTGATTTCGTTAACTCGAGCTAGGGTTCAAGTGTCACTGGTAGTGGATTTCGAAGTTGTTAATTAATAAAAGCCCTCCATGTCTGCTTCAATGGATCGATGTACCAATAGTAGAGGCATTTTATATTAGCAATTGACATCGAAGTCTTTTTCCATTTTATTCTTGAGCCTATATATATTTTTTAATTTATTTATAGATTAGATTATTATTATTTATCTAAATTAATACTTTAAAGCAATATTTCTAAGTAAAGACTTTGCCAACTTGAAGAGCTCAATTTTAGAAATCCAACGATTCAAACGGCACTCAAATCGAACTTAAAACAGAATAAATATGAAATTTTAAAGATTTAACCCAGAAAATCTGCAATCTTAGAGTCGTCTCTAGCATAATTTAGAGCTGGCTCAAGCACGAAGCAGAGAAATGCTGACCTTCTATTTTCCTTTAGAGCCGACTCCTCCTTCTTTAGGAGTCGACTCTAAAGCATGCCAAGAGTTCTAAATCATGTCAGAGTCTCCTCAACAATTAAAGTCGACTCTAATTGCTAAAAACGCCATTTAAAGACAAAACTCAAACCATTTTCATTTGATTTAAGCCTATTAAAACTCAAATATCTAAAATTCTTAAATCCAAATCATTGGCACACAAGAAAATACTCATTTACACCACAAACTTTTTGTTTTGCATTTATCAAGCGGCCAACACACCCATACGTTATTGAAACCATCCAACTTTCATTATAATTGAAAATGTAATTAATATTACCGAAATTATAAGATTTTTAGGATATTACAATTCTTTACCTCTTAAGAAGTTTTGTTTCTGAAATTTTGCTAGATATGTTCTCAAATAGATGGGGGTACTTCAATCTCATCTCATCCTCTTTCTCATGTAGCTTCCTCCTTTTGATGATTTAGCCATTGTACCTTAACTAATTAAATTCTTTTAGTGCGGAGCTGCTTAATCTCTCTGCTCAAGATTTTTACTGGCTCTGCTACAAATAATAAATCTTTCTGTAACTCTACAGTCTTAGATTGAATTGCATGGAGGAATCCGACACATACCTCCTAAGCATTGATACATGAAATACATTATGAATCTGAGATAACTTCGAAGGTAAGGACAATTTATAAGCAAGTGTCTCAATCTTTTCCAAGACTTCGTAGGGTCCAATATACTTGGGACTCAACTTGCCTTTCTTTTCAAACCTAATAATACCTCTCCAGGGAGATACCTTCACAAATACTTTGTCTCCAACCTCAAATCTTACTTCCCTATGCTTCTTATCTGTATAGCTCTTCTATCTATCTTGGGCTGCCTTTAATTTAGCTCTAATGATTTTAACTTGATCTACTGTAAGCTGAACTAACTCTGGGCCTAACTGCCTCCTCTCTCCCTCCTCATCCCAACACACTGGAGTTCTACATTTTCTCCTATATAAGGCCTCATATGATGCTATATCAATGCTAAAATGGTAGTTGTTATTGTAAGCAAACTCTACCAAAGGAAGATGATCATCCCAGCTACCAAAAAACTCCATGACATAAGCTTTCAGCATATCCTCTAGTGTCTGGATGGTTCTCTCAGACTGACCATCAGTTTGGGGATGAAATGATGCACTGAACCTTAATTTAGTCCTCCAAGCTTTCTGTAATTCTGTCCAAAATTGAGATGTAAACCTTGGATCTCTATTTGATATATATATACTAGCACACCATGCCTACTCACAATTTCATGTATATATACTTCTGCTAATTTGTCCAAGATAAAGGTAATCTTAATAGGCAAAAAATAAGTAAACTTAGTCAATCTATCAACTATCACCCATATAGCATCATTGCCTCCTCTTATTCTTAGGAGTCCTACAACAAAATCCATAGTTATATGCTTTTATTTCCACTCTGGCACAAATAAAGATTGAAGTTTGCCAGCAGGATACTGATGTTTAGCTTTAATCTACTGACACACCAAACACTTAGACGCATACTCAGCTATCTCCTTTTTCATTCCATTCCATCAGTAGTTCTATTTGATAGTCCTATGCATCTTAGTACTATCTGGATGCATAGAATAAGCTGAGTTATGTGCTTCTTTCAAGATCTAATCTCTCAATGATTCTACAGCTGTCACATAAACTCTACCCTTGAACAATAACACCCCATCACCTCTAACAAAAAACTCTGACTGAGACTTACTTTGAATCAAATCTCAAGCTGTTAGCAACTGCAGATCTAGCAGCTAAGCTTCTTTTATTTCCTTCAGCATCAGGGGTCTCACTCGAAAAGCAGCTTAAGGCTCCTGATCTGTCTACAGTTAGCTCTGCATCTAACCTTCTCAACTCGATCATCAAGGGTAGCTGCACAGCTCTAATAGAAGCTAATGTGGCCATAGACTTCTGACTCAAGGCATCAGCCACAACATTAGCTTTTCCTAGGTGATACTCAATAGTACAATTATAGTCTTTTATTAATTCAATCCACCTCCTCTTCCTTAGATTTAATTCCTTCTGGGTCAGAATATATTTCAAGCCCTTATAATTAGTAAATATCTGGCATTTTCTTCCATACATATAGTGCCTCCAAACCTTCAATGCAAAGATGATAGCAGCCAATTCTAAATCATGGGTAGGGTAATTTTTTTCATGGGATCTCAAATGTCTAGATATATAAGCTACCAATTTTTCATTCTACATTAAAACATACCCAAAACCCTTCAATGAGGCATCGCTATAGATTACATAATCATTGGTACTATCAAGGAGTATTAGAAATGGGGCTGAGGTTAACCTCTTTTTCAATTCATCCATACTCCTCTAGCATTCATCAGACCTATCAAACTTGATATTCTTTCTAAGCAGCTTAGTCATAGGAGAAGCCAAAATTAAAAAAAAAATTATAAATCTTCTATAATATCCTACTAGCCCCAAGAAACTCCTTACCTCGGTCTGATTGGTAGGTGCCTCCCAATTCAATATAGCTTCAATCTTTTGAGGATCTACCATAATACCTTTGGCTGAAACTACATATCCCAAGAACTTCACCTCATCAAGCTAAAATTTACTTTTACTGAGTTTAGCATATAACTGCTTTTCTCTCAAAATTTGCAATACTATTCTCAGATGCTACTCATGCTCTTCACTGCTTTTAGAATAAATCAAGATATCACAAATGAATACTATCACAAATTTATCTAGATACTCCTGAAATACTGGATTTATCAGACCCATGAAAGCAGTTGGAGCATTTGTCAAACCAAATGGCATCACTAAGAACTCATAATGACCATATCTAGTCCTAAAAATAGTCTTAGATATATCCTCATTCTTTATCCTCAACTGATGATACCCAGATCTCATATCAATCTTTGAAAACACTGCTGCCCCTTGTAGCTGATCAAACAAATCATCAATCCTTGGCAATGGTAATTATTCTAATGGTCATCTTGTTCAACTATCTATAGTCTATGCATAACCTCAAGGTACCATCCTTTTTATTTACAAATAACACTGTGCACCCCATGGCGAAATAGTGGGTCTAATAAACTCTTTATCCAATAATTCTTGTAATTGGCTATTCAATTCTTTCGATTCAACTAGAGCCATTCTATAAGGTGCCCTGGCTATTGGTCTAGTATCTGGAACTAGATCTATACTAAAATCAATCTCTCTGTAAGGAGATAACCTTGGCAGCTCCTCAGGAAATACATCTGAAAAATTTCTTATGACAGGGATATCCGCTAGCTCTAAACCATTACCCTCTAGGCTCACTGCACAAGCTAAATAGGCTTCACATCTCTTTACTAGCATTTTGTTAGCTGACAAGGCAAAAATTGTTTCTGAGGGCAACCCTCTCCTATCACCCAAGAAATAGGCATTCCTACCATCAGAAGTCTGTAACACTACATCTTTTCTCAAGTAATCTACTCTGGCTCTATGCACAGACAGCCAATCCATTACCAGGATGGCATTAAACTCTTTTAAACTCAAAATGATCAAATCTGCTGCTAATTTCTGACCCTCTACAGAAATATCACAGTCTCTATACACCTGGTCTGCTATAAAAGGCCTCCCTACAGGTATAGATACCACCAACTGGCTATTCAACTGACCCACATCTCATCTAGATGCTTAAAAAACTCATATGAAATGAATGAATGCGTAGATACAGAATCAATCAAAATATAAGCATCATGATTTTCGATGGATAGCATACCTATCACCACATCAGGATCAATCTGGACCTCCTACCTGGTCATAGCAAATACTCTGGCCTCGGCTCTTGGAATACTGGATGATCCTTCTGGCTGATCCACATTAGTCCTCAACTGACTAGCTGGAGCTGGGGCACCACCATCACCCCTCCTGTTAGGCTGTCCCTTGGCACTGCTAGCCCATGGGAACAATCACCAGCCTGCTGCCCTCTCTTGGTGCAATTTCTCTTCATGTGGCCTAGATCACCACAAATATAGCATCCCTTACTGCCTCTCTTACACTCTTCCATATGGAGTCTCCCACAAACATTACATGGAGGTATTTCTCCCTCCACCAGAGGACGACCCTGCTCCTCTACCTGACCAAATATCCTGCTGGTGGCAACTTGAGGCACTCCCCCAAAAGTCTTCCTCTGAGCTGGACTAGAAGATGACATAGATACTAACCTCCTTCCCATACCACTAGGGGCCCTGAACCCAGACTGAAACTGTCCTGCCCTCTGGGGTTTCTTTAAAAACCGAGTCCCTTGCGCAGCAGAAGGATAACTGAGAGCACTTCTTTTCAGTCTATCCTGCCTCCTATTCATATATTCTTTTTCAATCTCCTCAGCTCTAAGTACTCCCTGAATCAACTCCAAATAACTATTATAAACCTACATGCGGGTCTTAGATTTAATAGGAAGATTTAATCCATCTTGGAATAATCTACATCTCTCCCTCTCATCAGCCACCAATACCCTAACAAACTAGGATAACTCAACAAAAGTGGCTTCATAATTTGCAACAGACATCCTTTCCTGGGTCAGACTAAGGAACTCCTTCCTCTTTTGATCTCTATAAATCTCTGAATAGTATTGCTGATGGAATTCCCTTCTAAAATCTCCCCATGACGACTCTACTCCCTAGGGCTGTTGGCTAGAAACAGATCTCCACCAGCTCTAGGCTCTTCCCTCCAGCAAGAAGGTGGCAATACTCAGTTTCTACTCCTTGGAGCATCCCTTCACATTAAATACCCTCTCTACTCTCTGCAACCAGGCCTCGGCCTGAAGAGGATCAGTAGTTCCCTGGAACTCCAGAGCCCCCAACTTCCTGGCTCTTTCCATATTCCTTTTAGCATCCAAACTTTTTATATATTTTTTTGAACATAATCCCTCGAGCGCCACAAAACCACGTGGCGACTCCTGAGAGGGACTAGACAGACGAAAAGGCACTATCCTCTTAGGGATACGCGCCTTCGTTTTCTCTTTTTCGAAACGTCAGTCTATTGTATTTACAAATTTAAATTGGTTTTCCACCCTTTCCCCTTCTGCATGTGCGATGCGGTTGAGCACAAGGGACAGGGGCGAGGGGGCATATGATATGGTCAAGAAACGAAATACGGGTCGAGACACGATTGATCCGTGGGGAATAGGTTGGAACCCTCGGCACAGGATCCTAGTCAAGAGCGTTCCCTAGGGTCTGGGTGGCGGCCCCTGAGTTCTGGGTGGCCCCCAGGGTCTGGGCGACCTCTCGGCCCAGGGGCGGCCCTCCAAGTCCTGGACGGCCCCCAAGTCCTGGGCGGTCCCCAAGCTCTGGGCGGTCCCCGAGTTCTGGATGGCCCCCAGGGTCTGGGCGGCCTCCCAGTCCTGGGCGGCCCTCAAGCTTTGGGCGGTCTCCATGTTCTGGGTGGCCCCAGGGTTTGGGCGGCCTCCCGGTCCTGGGCGGCCCCCCAAGTCCTGGACGGCCCCCCAAGCTCTGGGCGGTCCCCGAGTTCTGGGCAACCTCCAGGGTCTGGGCGGCCTCCCGGTCCTAGGTGGCCACCAGGTCCTAGGCGGCTCCCAAACTCTGGGCGGTCCCCAAGATCTAGGCGGTCCCCGAGTTCTGGGTGGCCTCTAGGGTCTGGGCGGCCCCCAAGTCCTGGGCGGCCCCCGAACTCTGGGCGGTCCCCAAGCTCTGGGCAGTCCCCGAGTTTTGGGCGGCCTCCCGGGGTCTGGGTGGCCTCCCGGTCATGAGCGGCCCTCCAAGTCCTGGCGGCCCCCAAGTCCTGGACGGCCCCCAAGCTCTGGGCGATCCCCAAGTTCTGGGCGGCCCCCAGGGTCTGGGTGGCCTTCCGGTCCTGGACGGCCCCCTACTTTGGGCTATATGCCCTGACCTCTCAAAACTATTTCCATATCAGGAGCACTTAACGCTGCAAGCTGTCATGTCTGGAACAGAGCCCAAGAATTATCAAACATCATAGCGCTTTAAATGGCTTGGATAAGACAAATGCCAGAACGTCACCATTCATCGAAAAGCCCAAATAAAGGAGATACTGAGCACATGTTTTAGAGCCAGATAACTTTTCACTTACTCTGACATTCCCTTGGGAAGATTGAAACCCATCATGACGATCCTTGACTTTCAGGGCAAGTTCCTTAATGCCTCTGGTGTTGATTAACAGTAAACCATCACGTGGCATGCCCTCGCTGTGGCTGACCACTAATCTTACACATTAATCTCATTTGATAAGAAAAAGGAAAAGAAAGGGAAATATGACTTGAAGCTGACGGCATGATGACGAAAGCCAGGGAGCGATTTTTTCTTCAAAAATTCAAGGAGTATAAAAGGGGCTGGAATTCAGGGAGGAAGGGAGGGGGATTTTTTCATTCTTCCTTCAGCCGGAGATCTTGCACAAAGAAAATTTTTCTATCTTTTTGGTGATCAAGCAAAAACAGATTAGCGCGCCAGGTAGGGGGCGAACCTTCGACTCCTTCAGATAGCTCTGATCTTCCCAACATGAAGACTAGATCTTCGGAGGAAGACCTTTTCCAGGGATCTGGGGGGCATCTCTCATCTCCTGATCGGATTGAGGGAACCCCTGACCCAACTGAGCTGGTCCGGCCAAGCCCTCCAGCTGCTTCCTTACCACCACCGGTATCAGCTACTCCCCAAGACCAGTTGGCCACCCTCACACAGCAAGTTCAAACCCTTGTTGGGATGGTCCAGCAACTACGTGAGCAACATTCCAGAGGGGCCAGACGGCAGTTCGAGACACCTTTGCATTCTAGATCGGCCACCCCTGTTAGCCGACAATCTACCCGGGAAGATCCCCTCCTACAAGGCCTCTCCACCCCTACGCCTCGGCAGCGTTTCATTCTCAAGGCTCCCGGGGTGGATCGCGCTCCCTTACCCGTTCCTCGAGTAGTCCACCTGCCAGGCGGCGACGGGGTAAGGAGCCACAAATGGAGCACCGCTAGTGGTGTCGCTGGTCTTCATCTTCTTCCCCTAAGCCAGCTGGAGGAAAGATGGCTGATCAGATGGAGAGGCATCTTGATGAACAAGACCAGAGATTGAAAGAACTTAGCCAAAGAATTAACAATCAGCCGGGGTCGGATTACGACACCCGTCCTCCTCTTACTCGCCGAATTATGGAGGAACCTATTTCAGGGAGGTTCCGTTTCCCTCAACTTGACCCTTATGATGGCACCACCGACCCTCTGAATCATCTGGAAAGTTATAAGGCTATTATGCAGGTTCAAGGGGCGACTGATGCCCTCTTATGTATAGCTTTTTCAGCTACACTCCGAAAGGCCGCTCATGCCTGGTATTCTCGTCTGCCTGCGCACAGCGTTGACTCCTTCCGACAACTGGAAAGATCTTTCCTAGATCATTTTGACGCTTGTCGGAAGAATCCCTGAGTGGCAGACAGCTTGTTCTCTGTGCAGCAACAAGATGGAGAATCTATGAAAGACTTTATAACCCGATTCAAGGTGGCAGCTCTGGAAGTCTATCACCTCGATGATGCTGTGGCTACTCTGACTTTGAAGCGGGGGCTCCGTCCCTCCCGTTTTACCTACTCTTTGGACAAAAGGCCTTCTTGCTCTTATGCTGACCTCTTGAGTTGTGCGCAGAAGTACATCCGCGCTGATGAGGCCGATTCGTCGAGAAGGGGCATCGAAAGAAGGACTGGGAAGAGGTCAGCTCGCCCGGAGTCAAGCGGGCCCTCTCCCAAGAAGTCTGAACCCTCGTGCCGACCAGCTGACTGCCGTAAGAGCTTGGCCCCCAGAGAAGATCATCTTATACCTCTCCTTGCACCCCGGGCCCATATCCTCATGGAGATTAAAATGAGCCTTATCTGCGGTGTCCACCTCCCTTGAAGAAAGGTGTTGTACGTGATAGAAGCCGCTACTGCCGTTTCCATAGAGATTACGGCCACGACACTGAGGAATGCCGCAATCTAAAGCAGGCCATTGAAGAGCTTATACAAAGGGGATATCTGGGGCAGTACATCTAGAAGAAGGTGACTCTGCCTGTACCAGCTTTGATGGGTCCTCCTCCGCCTCAGGCCAACATCGATAATGCCCCTACGGAGTGAATGGTGGGAATGATTGCCCATGGAGGAGCATCACTTCATAAGAGGCCGAGAGGAGAGGGAGAGTTAGAAAATGTAAACCCTTCTAGGGGAGATATAACTGGTGGAAGTATTGTAAAAGATGATAACGTCGTCGTCTCTATGACGGTCGCTAAGCATCCTGTAAGAAGGATTCTAATAGATAGCGGGAGCTCCGCCAACGTGCTTACTTATGATGCATTTCTTCGAATGGGTTTATCTCTTGACTCTCTTCGACCTGTGGCTGCTCCTCTGGTTGGCTTCATAGGAGATTCCATACAGGTGGAGGACGAAATCACCCTACCTGCTATAGCAGGGTCGCCGCCGCGTCAGAGCACGGTGATACTGGACTTCTTGGTAGCCCGGGTGCCCCTGATATACAATGCCATTCTTGGCCATCTAGGATTAAATATGCTAGATGCGGTTATATCCACTAAACGTCTACTGGTGCAATTCCCTACCAACCAAGAAATTGGCGAGATGTGTGGGGAGGTAGACTCAGTCAGACCCTGTTATCATCTAGCTCCCAGTCCTCAGACGGTTGCGGTTCCCCTGGCTGCCGAGTCATTCGACCCCAGGGAGACCGAGCGGAGGGGGGAACCGGCGGAGCGTTTGGTGTCTTGCCCCCTAGGGGGCGATCCAGCCAAGATTGTGCAAATCGGCGAACTCCTCTCTCCTAAAGCCCGGAGTCAGCTCCTAACCTTCTTGCAGTTGAATGCAGATATCTTTGCTTGGAAAATGACATACATGGTTGGGATTCCCCCGGAGGTGATCACTCACTGGCTTAATATCAACCCAGAATGCCGGCCGGTCCATCAGAAAAAAAGGAGTTTCGCTCCTGAGCGGCAGAGAACTATAGATGAAGAAGTGGATAAATTGCTTATGGCCGGCCATATTCGAGAGGCACAATACCATGACTGGCTAGCTAATGTGGTCATGGTCTAGAAGACCAGTAGGGGATGGAGAATCTGCATTGACTATACTGATCTTAACAAAGCCTGTCCTAAAGACAGTTTTCCATTGCCGTGGATCGACCAGTTGGTGGATTCTACTTCTGGCTACGAACTTCTTAGTTTCATGGATGCCTTTTCGGAGTATAATCAGATAAACATGCACCCCTCGGATGAAGAACATACCTATTTTGTTACTGAGAAGGGCATTTATTATTACAAAGTAATGCCCTTTGGATTAAAGAATGCTGGAGCCACCTACCAAAGGCTGATGAATAAAGTTTTCAAAGGTCAGCTCGGCCGTAATATGGAGGTGTATGTGGACGATATGCTGACAAAGAGCACTTGTGCTGCCAACCATATCACTGATCTGGAGGAAACTTTCCATAACCTCCGACTCTATAGAATCAAGCTTAACCCGCACAAATGCGCGTTTGGAGTTACTGCAGGGAAATTCTTGGGTTTTCTGGTGACCCGATGTGGAATTGAGGCAAACCCGGAGAAGATTCAGGCCATTCTTGATATAAGGCCACCAGCCTGTAAGAAGGAGGTACAGTAGCTTACTGGAAGGATAGCAGCGCTGAGCCGATTTTTGTCAATATCAGCGGAGAAGTGTCTGCCTTTCTTCAAAGTTTTACGTAGGGCACACGGTTTTGAATGGACGAAGGATTGTCAGCGAGCTTTTGGTGAGTTTAAGGAATTCTTATCCACACCGCCCCTATTGTCTAAACCCGAGGAAGGAGAAAAGCTCTTCCTTTATCTTGCGACTTCCTTAGAGGCCGTCAGCTCCGTTTTGGTGTGCATCGACGACCATGCCATTCAGAAACCTATATATTATACTAGTAAAGTACTCCATGGCACGGAAGAAAGGTATACTAAAATGGAGAAGGTTATTTTCACTTTGGTTATCTCCGCCTGGCAGCTCAAACCATATTTCCAGGCTCATCCTATAATTGTACTCATCGATCAGCCCCTCAGAACCATTTTGTCCCGTCCTGACACATCCGACCGATTGGCTAAGTGGGCCATCAAGTTAGGGGAGTTTGACTTATCCTTCAAACCCTGGGCCGCACTGAAATCCCAAGTCTTAGCCGATTTCTTGGTGGAGTATACTTGGTCTGAGAAACATCAAGAAGATTCCCCTCAAATTCCTTCAGATGTCGATGAGGAGAATGATGGGCGCGGATCCTCCACGTCGATGGGGCCTCTAACTCCCAGGGAAGTGGAGCCGGCCTTATCCTTGCCAGCCCGAAGGGCGTGGTGTTGGAGTATGCTCTCCTTTCCTCTTTGAAGCCACTAACAATCAAGCTGAGTATGAAGCCTTGTTAGCCAGAATTAAACTGGCGCATGGGCTGGGGATCAAGCGTCTTCGAGCTTTTACTGACTCACAACTCATTTCTGCCCAAGTGGCTGGGGAGTACGAGGCCCAAGATCCTATTATTTCTCGGTATCTAAACAAGGTGAATCTGTTAATCCCCTTACTAGATCACTTCACCATCAGTTACATCCCTAGAGGGGAGAATGCTAGAGCTGATATATTGGCCTGACTTGCCACATCAGCGGATAACGCCATGGGCAAAACTTATGTTGAGTACCTGGAGATACCTAGTATCGAAGCCATGGAAGAAGTTCTACCAGTTACATAGGAGGAAACATGGATGGACACCTATATCCAATACTTGAAAGACGACGTCCTTCCGACCGATCATGGAGAAGCCAAGCTGCTTAAACGGAGAGCCTCCAAATTTATATTGCTGGACGACCAACTCTACAAGAAATCCTTTTCCCAGCCTTTTCTCAAATGCGTCGGCCCAACAGACGTGGATTATATTCTTAGAAAAATTCATGAAGGCATATGCGGAAATCATTCGGGGGGTAGATCTCTGGCACGTAAAGCTCTCCGACAAGGATATTATTGGCTAACCATGCAGGAGGATGCTACTGAGCTAGTGAAGAGATGTGACCAATGTCAGCGGCAGCCGGCTTCCCTGTTGAGTCCTCTCTTCGCCCCATGGCCCTTTGCCCAATGGGGCATGGACATCCTCGGCCCTTTCCCCCGGCGTCAGGGCAGCAGAAATTCCTGCTTGTTGCTATTGATTATTTCACTAAGTGGGTTGAGGTTGAGGCGCTTGCCCGGATCATTGAAGCTAAAGTCAAAGCTTTTCTCTAGAAATCTATCGTCTGTCGATTTGGTATACCTCATACTCTTGTCACTGACAACGGCCGACAGTTCGATAACACTGCCTTTAAAGCCTTCTGTGCTGATTTCAGCATCACTCATCGATTCGCCTCTGTCGGCCATTCGCAGTCTAATGGAGAAGCCGAGGTCATGAATCGTATGATACTACGAGGGCTGAGAACCATGCTGGACACATCTAAGGGAAGATGGGTGGAAGAACTCCCGAGCGTGCTCTAGGCCTACCACACGACTCCTAGGACGCCAACAGGAGAAACACCTTTCAACCTGGTTTTCGGCTCCGAAGCTGTTATCTCGGTTGAAATTGGCCTGCCTAGTATTCGGGTGGAGTCGTATGATGAAGCTGACAATCTTTCTAATTTAAGAGCCAGTCTTGATCTCATTGACGAAGTAAGGGACCGAGCTCAAGTCAGGATGGTGGCCTACCAAGAACGAGTAGCGAGATATTATAATGCTTGCGTCCGCCCGAAAAGCTTCCGCCAGGGAGACTTGGTCCTTAGAAGAGCTGAAATATCTAAACTGACAGAAGGAGGCAAGTTGTTCCCGAATTGGGAAGGGCCCTATCGAGTCGCAGAAGTCCTTCATCGTGGAGCATACCGACTCGAAGACTTAAGTGGACAACCGATCCCTCGAACATGGAACACGGGCAATCTCCGGCAATACCATCAATAATGTAATAGGTGTATTTACCTAAGGAGTCAATAAACGTACACTTTAAAGATTTCTTGTAGATAGTTCTTCAAAAGGAACTCGACGGCCCCATGGTCCTAAGGACACCCCCGGGCCGGTATTGCACACCCCTGAGGAGGTTCAAGTCCAAGGCCTAGGTGGCCTCGAGTCAAACTCTCAGGCTGGTATCCGACTACCCCCGAGATGATTCTTCAAAAGGAACTCGACGGCCCCACGGTCCTAAGGATACCCCCGGGCTGGTATTGCACACCCCTGAGGAGGTTCAAGTCCAAGGCCTAGGCGGCTGCGAGTTGAACTCTTGGGCTGGTATCCGACTGTCCCCGAGATAGTTCTTGGAAAAGAACTCGGCAGCCCCACAGTCCTAAGGATACCCCCGGGCCGGTATTGCACACCCCTGAGGAGGTTCAAGTCCAAGGCCTAGGCGGCCTCGAGTCAAACTCTCAGGCTGGTATCCAACTATCCCCGAGATAGTTCTTGGAAAAGAACTCGGCGGCCCCACCGTCCTAAGGACACCCCCGGGCCGGTATTGCATACCCTTGAGGAGGTTCAAGTCCAAGGCCTAGGCGGCCTCGAGTCAAACTCTCGGGCTGGTATCCGACTACCCCCGAGACGATTCTTCAAAAGGAACTCATGGCCCCACGGTCCTAAAGACACCCCCGGGCCGGTATTGCACACCCCTGAGGAGGTTCAAGTCCAAGGCCTAGGCGGCCACGAGTCGAACTCTCGGGCTGGTATCCGACTACCCCCGAGACGATTCTTCAAAAGGAACTCGGCGGCCCTACGGTCCTAAGGACACCCCGGGCTGGTATTGCACACCCCTGAGGAGGTTCAAGTCCAAGGCCTAGGCAGCCGCGAGTCGAACTCTCGGGCTGGTATCCGACTACCCCCGAAACAATTCTTCAAAAGGAACTCGACAGCCCCACGGTCCTAAGGATACCCCCGGGCCGGTATTGCACACCCCTGAGGAGGTTCAAGTCCAAGGCCTAGGCGGCTGCGAGTCGAACTCTCGGGCTGGTATCCGACTACCCCCGAGACAATTCTTCAAAAGGAACTCAATGGCCCCACGGTCCTAAGGACACCCCCGGGCTGGTATTGTACATCCCTGAGGAGGTTCAAGTCCAAGGCCTAGGCGGCCTCGAGTTAAACTCTCGGGCTGGTATCCGACTGTCCCCGAGATAGTTCTTGGAAAAGAACTCGGCGATCCCACGGTCCTAAGGACACCCCCAGGCCGGTATTGCACACTCCTGAGGAGGTTCAAGTCCAAGGCCTAGGCGGCCTCGAGTCAAACTCTCGGGCTGGTATCCGACTATCCCCGAGATGGTTCTTGGAAAAGAACTTGGCGGCTCCACGATCCTAGGGACGAACCTAACGTCGATCTATGAATTAAGCCTCGAAGGGCCGAAGGGGGAGATGAGTCCCTTTACTTCCTATATGTATGATGGTTAAATATCATAAGCCAATCGACTACAATAACAAACAAACAGGAATGAAGAACTGACACTCATTCATTTAAAAGTCGAGCTGTTACAAAACTTCAAAAAACATCTCCTACAAGCTGGCATTAACCGGCTTACCAAAAAGAGTCCGTCGAGGACACAGTTAAAAAATAATAATAATAAAAATAACAATAATAAAAAAAGAGAGAAGAAGAAGAGAGGAAGCAGGAGAAGGGATATAGTCCGACATAGCCGCGTTCCTATTGATTCCTGGAACGCTCACCCATTGTGGTCGGCTCAGTATTCAACTCTTCAACTGCAGTCACTTGGGCGGAAGATTCCTTCGCTATCACTGCTTCATCGGCGGTGTCCTCAACCTCAGCATCAGAATTTTCTTCGTCGTCTGCAGGCTGAAAACGATCGAGGTCTTGTAGTTTGAAATGCCAGGACAATCTTCTTTTACACCTCTCGAAGCCTTGGACAAAGGCGTCCATAACAGCCTCGCAAAATTTCGAGGCAAAATCAGGGGAACTTTTGTATTCCTTGATGGCCTCCCGAACCCGAGCCTTGGCCGCGGCCACCCTTTCTTGAGCCTTTGTCTCCGTTATAGCCATCTTATCTAGGGCTTCCTTCGTTTCCTTCTCGGCCAGGGCTAGCTTCTCTGCAGCATCAAGGGCCACCGCCTCCGCGTTGTCAGCCCAATTTTTGGTGTATTCTAATTTGAGAATGGCTTCCTTCAATTTTTCTCAGTCGGTAGCAGCTTTGCTCTGGTTTCAGACAATTTCGCATCCAGGGTCTGCAGCTCCCTCTCGGCCCTCTCCCGCCACGCGCGGTTGTCCTCCCGAACGGCCTGAAGGTCGAGCGACGCCTTCAATTCTCGAGCCTTTACTTCCGATAATTCTTTCTTCAAGCCCTCGTTGCTGGACATGGCGTTGACTAGATCCTCACGGAGTATGAAAAGGCCATTGGACATCTATATTGAAAATGATTGATGAATGCAGGAATTCTGTAATTGAGGAAGAAGAGAAATCGGGAAAGGAAAGAAAGGAGGGAGACCATGATTTTACCTAGAGCGCGGCTGTAAACATCGTATCGAAGGATTCCTCCAGGGGCAAGCCCCTCATTTTGGCTTGAAACTGGGGCAAAACCGAGAGTTTGAGAACCATTTCTGATAAACGGCTCTTATACGCCATGCCCTGACTGGACATCTCTGAGGATTGAGGCGGATCCTTCGAGATGTCCGAGGGAGCGGAAACATCTGCTCCTTCTGGCGACTGCGGGTCTGGCGGGCAGGTCTCGACCAACCCTTTGCTCCCGGAAGGCTCCCCAATATCTCTGGCAGGAGGGGAGGCAGCCCCCGATGGGCCCTCCACAGGGAGACCCCTAATAGGTATCCCGACGGGGGTTCTCCTCTCCCTCATCCTCCTCCACTAATATCACCTCAGGGAGAATTGCCGGAGGCTGGGTCGAGTGTCCCGGCTCCCTTTGACAAGGCCTTTTCGGCCCGGCCCTAGTCGCACCACAGGCATCTCCTTTCCTCTTCCGAAGGCTTGATATTATCGCATCCTGAGAGAACTTCATTGCTGCAAAATCGAGAATCCAAAGTTAATCAAAAAAGTGCCCTAGAGATGCCACATGTAAGTAGAATGTGCGCGCTAAAATCCATTCTTATACACGTACTCGAATACGAAATACCCCCCAAAAAAAGAAGATAGTAATGACAAAAATGGAACTCTTTGAAGCTCACCGGGCGCTGTAGGTAGCGACACCGGCATAAACGCAATCCCCTGAAGGTTATCCTCCGATAACAGTTCCTTACTAGGGGGCACGACGGTGGACACCAGAATATTAAATAACTCCTGATCTCTCTCTTCGATAGTCGAGTTCTGATTAGAGCTGATATCAGGAACCCCCCAATTCACATCCACCCCCTCTAGATGAACATAAAAAAACCGCGACTTCCATCCCTTGATTTTAGAAGGGAGGTTGAGCCCTAGGACTCTCCTGGGCCTAGACGCAAAACTCTACCACCCATCCCTTATGGGATTCCGAATCCTATACAAAGCCCTAAATAGGGAGAGCCGGACGGGAGCCCCATGGAAATGACAAAGCACTAAAAATGAAAAGACGATACAGATGGAGTTAGGGGTAAGCTGTGCAGGGATGAGATGATATCTATTTAATAAATTTACAAAGAAGGGATGCAAAGGCAGTCAAAGGACACATTTGAAAAACTCTTCGTACAGCGCGACCTTCCCAGGTTGCGGGAGAGTGACCCTATCTTTGGGGAGGGAAACGGAAAGATGAATATTATTGGGGATCACAAACCGGGCCCTAAGATTCCTAAGATCCTAAGAGGACGTGATTGAAGCAATCTCCGTCGGACCGGCGGACTTAGGGATGGCTACCAAGAGACCCACCTCATGGCTGGTGGATGAAGAGGAAACCCTAGGGGATTGGGATAATGCCCTAGACGCTAGCCGCGAGGCTAGTTGATTCCCTCGAATGGTCACGCCTCCGAGAGCTTGGCGGCGTGCCTGGATAATCTCCTCGCAGGAGGGCTCGATCAGTGGGCTCTTGCCTTTCCCGTCTTGATGAGGATCCATGAAGAAGAAAAAGGAGAAAGAAAGGTCGACTAACCTGGGCTTGAAAGAACGAAGATACAGGAGACATGACAAGAATAAAAGGCGAGGAAGTAAAGAGGACGAACCCCTTTTTATATATTTTTTTGAACATAACCCCTTGAGCGCCACAAAACCACGCGGCGACCCCTGAGTGGGACGGGACAGATGAAAAGGCGCTATCCTCTTAGGGATACGCGCCTTCATTTTCTCTTTTTCGAAACGTCAGTCTATTGTATTTACAAATTTAAATTTGGTTTTTCGCCCCTCGCCCTTCTGCACGTACGATGCGGCTGAGCACAAGGGACAGGGGCGAGGGGGCATATGATATGGTCAAAAAATGAAATACGGGTCGAGACACGGTCGGTCCACGGGAAATAGGTTGGAAACCTCGGCATAGGATCCTGGTCAAGAGCGACCCCCAGGGTCTGGGTGGCCCCCGAGTTCTGGGCGGCCCCCAGGGTCTGGGCAGCCTCCCGGTCCTAGGCGGCCCTCCAAGTCCTGGGCAGCCCCCAAGTCCTGGACGGCCCCCAAGCTCTGGGCGGTCCCCGAGTTCTGGGCGGCCCCCAGGGTCTGGGCGGCCTCCCAGTCCTGGGCGGCCTTCTGATCCTGGGCGGCCCTCCAAGTCCTGGGTGGCCCCCAACCTCTGGGCGGTCCCCGAGTTCTGGGCGTCCTCCCAGTCCTGGGTGGCCCTCCAAGTCCTGGGCGGCCCCCAAGTCCTGGATGGCCCCCCAAGCTCTGGGCGGTCCCCGAGTTCTAGGCAGCCTCCAGGGTCTGGACGGCCTCTCGATCCTGGGTGGCCCCCAGGTCCTAGGCGGCTCCCAAACTCTGGGCGGTCCCCAAGCTCTAGGTGGTCCCGAGTTCTAGGCGGCCTCCAGGGTCTAGGCGGCCTCTCGGTCCTGGGCGGCCCCCAGGTCCTGGGCGGCCCCCGAACTCTCGGCGGTCCCCAAACTCTGGGCAATCCCCGAGTTCTGGGTAGCCTCCCGGGGTCTGGGCGGCCTCCCGGCCCAAATAAAGGAGATACTGAGCACCTGTTTTAGAGCCAGATAACTTTTCACTAACTCTGATATTCCCTTGGGAAGATCAAAACCCATCATGACGATCCTTGACTTCCAGGGCAAGTTCCTTATTGCCTCTGGTGTTGATTAACAGTAAACCATCACGTGGCAAGCCCTTGCTGTGGCTGACTACTAATCTTACACATTAATCTCATTCGATAAGAAAAAGGAAAAGAAAGGGAAATATGACTTGAAGCTAACGGCATGATGACGAAAGCCAGGGAGCGATTTTTTCTTCGAAAATTCAAGGAGTATAAAAAGGGCTGGAATTCAGGGAGGAAGGGAGGGGGATTTTTTCATTCTTCCTTCAGCCGGAGATCTTGCATAAAGAAAATTTTTCTATCTTTCTGGTGATCAAGCATCAACATAGCCGATCCCATGTAGTTGGAAAAGGCTTAGATGAGTTAAGTTGAGTTGAGATATTTGGGTTGGTGCAACCCATTGACATAACAACTTATACATTTTAACACTTTAAATCAAATAAGACATTGCAATAAAGGGAAACTTTAAGAGAATTTAAGATAGCACATATTGGTGCAGTTTAGATGATGCATCGCAGATATATTTCAAGATAACCTATTACACTTCAGGAAGTAAATTGTTTTTTTCTCTTTTTTATCCCAAATATAAGCTTTTAATTTTTTTCTTTTTCTTTTTTCCTTCCCACCCATTAACCATCATTCAAACATATTCTAAATTTGAAAGGTATAAAAATTTAGTTTTTAAAAAAAATGAAGAAGAGTGAGCAACTTTTATTCTATGTAGATTATTGTTGATGCGATTGGTACACAACGTCAAGGCTTAAAATAATAATGTTGCAACAAATTTTATTTGATATTTTTATTGCTTATATATGATTAAAAATATTATTTTTCAAAAGTTGCTCATATATTTTTTTTAATTGTTTAAAATAATAAAAAAGAAAAGAGACCAAATCGAGAGATAACATGGGGAGGAAAAAATGTTTAAGTTTTTTCTTTTTGAAAGACCAAAATATCCCTTTATTTCCTACTCTTCGTTCTTCCATTCCTATAATTCATTTACTACTCTTCGTTCTCCCAGGTTGCAAGTGTTAGAGTTCTTAAAACTTATTAAGCAACACCATGACAACTTAAGAACATTCTCAACCCAGCTATCTTCCCTTTCAATTGTTGTTGAAGTCTATTAAAATCCACTATGATAACATGATTTTCCATTGAAATCCATTAAGAGCACTAAAATTTTCTTACAGCATTAAATGCTTATAAATTAAGATGAGCTCATTTTTTGTGATCTGAATTCGTCGCTTATAAATTAAAATGATATAATTATTACATAACTCTTTTATTTTTTTTCTATCTAAATAAAATTATTATATTTCTTTTTTTTCATCCGTTTTAAATAAGAAAAAAAAGGATAATATTTTCTTTCCTTTTTCTTTTCTTTTTATCCCTTTCCTTCCTTTTTATTCTCTCCTTTAAGATCCAATCAAAGCGTATTGCACCCCCGAGATATTCAAGTACACGGAGGCAAAAGCAAAAACCCTGACCGGCGTCACTCGCGCGGCCTATAAATATTACGCCCATATCCTTCCTCCATCGCCACAAAAAATCAACCTCTCAAATTCTCTTGAGGCATGGGGAAGTTTTTGGTGGCTGGCCTCGTGCTCCTCATCAACCTAACATCATCACTCCTTCCTTCCCTTGCTTGCTCCACCTGCCCTAAACCACCATCCCCACCAAAGCCAAAGCCATCCAAGTGCCCCATCGACATGCTCAAGCTTGACGCATGCATCAACCTCCTCGGAGGGCTCGTGCACATCGGCATTGGCGCTAATGCCAAGGACAAGTGCTGCCTGGTGCTCGGAGGGCTCGTCAACTTGGACGTGGCTCTATGCCTGTCACCACCATCAAGGCCAAGCTTCTGAACATAACACTCCTCCTACCCATTGCTCTCGAGTTGCTGGTGGACTGCGGCAAGCATTCGCCATCTGACTACCAGTGTCCTGCTTAGCGTAAGCAGCTTGTACTGTGTCATGTCTCATGATATCATGTTTTCGTGTTTGTTCTATCCTTGCTACTTGATTTCGTTAACTCGAGCTAGGGTTCAAGTGTCACTGGCAGTGGATTTCGAAGTTGTTAATTAATAAAAGCCCTCCATGTCTGCTTCAATGGATCGATGTACCAGTAGTAGAGGCATTTTATATTAGCAATTGTCATCGGAGTCTTTTTCCATTTTGTTCTTGAACGTATATTTTTTTAATTTATTTATAGATTAGATTATTATTATTTATCTAAATTAATAATTTAAAGTAATATTTCTAAGTAAAGACTTGGCCAACTTGAAGAGCTCGATTTTAGAAATCCAACGATTCAAACGACACTCAAATCGGACTTAAAATAGAATAAATATGAAATTTTAAAGATTTAACCCAGAAAATCTGCAATCTTAGAGTCGTCTCTAGCATAATTTAGAGCTGGCTCAAGCACAAAGTAGAGAAATGCTGACCTTCTATTTTTCTTTAGAGCCGACTCCTCCTTTTTTAAGAGTCAACTCTAAAGCATGCCAAGAGTTCTAAACCATGTCAGAGTCTTCTCAGCAATTAGAGTCGACTCTAATTGCTAAAAACGCCACTTAAAGACAAAACTCAAATCATTTTCTTATGATTTAAGCCTATTAAAACTCAAACACTACAACAAATTTCTGCTTTTCCGACGCTAAAAATATCATTTACCGATACTTAAAAGTATCGAAAAATATTGTCCCGACGCTTTTACATGCATCGTTACTCTGGGAGTGGAGACATTATTTGGAAGCGTACCGACGCTTTAAAGCGTCGGGACAAGGTGACGGGATTTGTTTCACTCTGATCGATGCTTTAAAGCATCAGCAATAATTATTATTAAAAAAAAAAGGTCCAGGCTCATCTTCTCCCCCGTGGTGCCCCCTCCCCCGTTGCCGCCACTGCCATTCCACCCAGAGCTCCCGCTGCTGTCGAACCGATTTCTTGTCTTCTTACCATATACTCGCTGCATTAACAAGAAATAGTAAGAACATCAAAGAGGAAGAGCAGCATACCATGTAACAGAGAAGCCACGTACGCTCTATAAATTCAAGGAAGAGCAACCAGAGAACAAAAGGTCACGGAACTGTGTACAAGGAAAGCATCAAAAAAAGCTGATGAGCTTGAGATCGGCTTCAATTCAAGGAATCCCATTGGTCCTAAATCGCCATAGCCTAAGCAAAACCAGAAAGAAAACAGAAAAATACTTTGTTTACTTATTTCGATGAATCCAGGTGATCTTGTGCTACCTCTAGATCTCTGTGATGCAGGTGAGTGGGGCAAAATGAATGGAAGGCACCAGATCCTGAATGCTTTGAGAGAAAGAGAATGGGGGGGGGGGGGGTGCAAAAGAAAAGAAGAAGAAGAAGAAAACTACAAGAAAATGTCAAAATAGTGACGAAAATTAGTGATGGAAATTTTTATCACTAAATTGTGACGGTTTAGTAACAAAATAGTGACAAAAAATTAAAATCAATGACGGATTAGTTTTTTGTTACTAATCTGTCACTAAATTAGTGACGGACTATTACATCCATCACTAATTTAGTGACGGATTACCCTTCCGTCACTAATCCATAACAAATTAGTGACGGAAGAGCAATCCGTCACTAACTTGGTGATGGATTACTTTTTTGTCACTAATCCATCACTAATTAGTGATGAAAAATAATCGTCACTAATTAGTGACGAATTATTTTTCGTCACTAATCCATCAAAATTAGTGATGGATGGGAAATTCATCACTAATTTAGTGACGGATTGTCCTTCCGTCACTAATCCATAACAAATTAGTGACGAAAGAGCAATCCGTCACTAAATTAGTGACGGATTAGTGACGGATATTTCTTCCGTCACTAATCCATCACTAATTTAGTGACGGATTGGGCAATCCGTCACTAATTTTGTGACGGATGAGGCAATCCGTTACTAACTTAATGATGGATTACTTTTTCGTCACTAATCCATCACAAATTAGTGATGGAAAACAATCGTCACTAATTAGTGACGAATTATTTTTCGTCACTAATCCATCAAAATTTGTGATGGATGAGAAATCCATAATTAAATTAGTGACGGATTGCCCTTTCGTCACTAATTCATTACTAATTAGTGACGGAAGAGCAATCCATCACTAAATTATTGATGGATTGCCCCATCCGTCACTAATTTAGTGACGGATTGGCCTTCCGTCACTAATCCGTCACTAATTTAGTGACGGATTGCCCTATCCATCACTAATTTAGTGATGGAAGAGCAATCCGTCACTAATTTAGTGACATATTGCCCTTCCGTCACTAATCCATCATAAAATTAGTGGCAGAAGAGTAATTCGTCACTATATTAGTAACGAATTAGTGACGGATTACCCTTCCATCATCAAATTTATACTTTTAATATTTTTTTATTTGAATGAAAAAAAAAGAAAGTAAAATAAAAAAAATTAATAATTTATAATAATAATATTTTTATTATAAATAATTGCATGTCTAATAATAATATTATTTTTTATATGTGTGCGAAGAGTTTTTAACTCTAATTAACTTGATCTGGTCCAAGTCTTAAATATTGAAAGAATCCCATGTAGCTCAACTCTTCTAGTGAAAGGTTTCGTTGAATGGAACTTTTTAACTAATGGCACAATTTGACCGGTCAAAGTGGACCAATTTTAAGTGCACCATATAAATCAGCAGAATCCAGCCACATCAATCTTCAGTACCAATTTTTGCTCAATAACATGTTGGTCAACTCCATGTTTCCATATAAATCGCTTGAATTAAATTAACCAGCAATTGCAACATATTATAACGATGTATGAAATGTTGCTGGGCTGTAATTTTGTCCAAAGCAATAAAATTAAGAAGATCGCTTCCAAACTGCATATTATAACGTTGAGGGGCTTATTTCTAAGATAATTATTTTTGCAACGAGTTACCTACGACAGAAGCCTAAGGGACTGTTTGGATTTGAGGGAAGGGAAAGGAAACAAAGAAAAAATATCATAAATTATTTTCTTTAAGAGGAAGGGGAAAGATTTAAAGAGGGGAAGAGAACGAAAGTAACTGATTTGAAAAAAATGCTTAAGTTTTTTTTTTAAATATTAAAATATCCTTTTATTTTCTACCAGGTATCTAACCCACTATGATAATATAATTTTCCATTGAAATTCATGGAAAGCACTAAAAGTTTCTTATAGCATTAAATGCTTATAATTAAATTAAGATGAGCTCATTTTTATGATCTGGATTCGTCGCTTATAAATTAAAATGATATAATTATTACATAACTTTTTTTTCTTTTTTCTTATTTCTATATAAATAAAGTAATTAATATTATCTTTATTTTTTTTCATCCGTTTTAAATAAGAAAGGAAGGATAATCTTTTATTTCCTTTTCTTTTTTCTTTTATCCCTTTCCTTCCTTTTATTCTCTCCTTTAAGATCCAAACAAAGCCTATTGCACCCCCGAGATATTCGGGAGTACAGGGAGGCAAGAGCAAAAACCCTGAGCGGAGTTACTCGCACGGCCTATAAATATTACGCCCATATCCTCCCCTTCATTGGAACAAAAAAATTATCCTCTCAATTCTCTCGAGGCATGGGAAAGTTTGTGGTGGCTGGCCTCGTGCTCCTCATCAACCTAACATCATCACTCCTTCCTTCCCTTGCTTGCTCCACCTGCCCTACACCACCATCCCCACCACCACCATCCCCACCAATGCCAAAGCCATCCCAGTGCCCCATCGACACGCTCAAGCTTGACGCGTGCGTCGATATTCTTGGAGGGCTCGTGCACATCGGCATCGGCGCCAACGCCAAAGACAAGTGCTGCCCGGTGCTCGGAGGGCTCATCGACTTGGACGCGGCTCTGTGCCTGTGCACCACCATCAAGGCCAAGCTTCTCAACATAGTACTCCTCCTGCCCATTGCTCTCGAGTTGCTGGTGGGCTGCGGCAAGCATCCGCCATCTGACTACCAGTGTCCTGCTTAGCGTAAGCAGCTTGTACTGTGTCATGTCTCATGATATCATGTTTTCGTGTTTGCTCTGTCCTTGCTGCTTGTACCAGCAGTACTGGAGGCGTTTTATATTACATGCACTATAAGATCAAACTAATGAGGCATGGCACTGTACCTTATAATTTTTATGCCTAAATAATAATAATAATAATAGCATATATATGTTAATTACATCCCTGTGTTCCCCATCATTTCTTCAACGTACGTCTTTCTTCTCCGGTCGATGCCATCAGCGTTGGCCTCCGCCGGCCTCTCGGCCGGGTTTCGTAGATGGTTGAAGGAGGCCGATAAATATTTTGGAGGTGGGCAAAATGGGGCTGGCCGGGGGCATGGCCTTTTAAGTGGAGAAAACGAGCGAAGGGAATAAGATAATAGACTAGCTAGTGCCATGCTGTCAAATTATCCTTTTCTTTGAAACAAATGGCCGCAGAGGCCTTTTAAAAAATTTATTAACCGATATATAATTTGCATTTTGAATGTGACTAGATTAATTAGCAAGAAAGTTCGCTGTATAAGAAATTAAGTGCGCTACTTGATTGACTTTTCGAAACGTAAGTTAAGAAAATTAAAAAAAAGCTATAGCTATGACTGAGTCGTCTTTGAAAATAAAAGAATTCATTCGCTGCTGAAGTTGAGAATAAATCATAAGCAGCTACAGCCACTTCAATAGAAAGAACAGATTCGGCCTGGCTTGGACTTTTATGGTTGGGATCGAACTTCTTGCTTAGGAAAAGTCCTTCTACACTGTGCCTGCTAATTGGCCATGCACATGTGGCTGCATATACGGTGCATAAAAGAATAAAATTATTTTTAATCATGCATTATCATATGTGCATGCGGTCAATCACTGCACGGTGCACAAAAGTCTTTCCTCTGGCTTATGGTCCAACACAAGCTTTAGTCTACAATCGATTTGGGATCGGCCTTGGAGTTTTGTGGTTGGGACCAATCTGGGCTTCTGGCTCATGGTCCAACACGAGCTTTAGCATATCAACCTTGGATTATTTTAAGGTTGCATATTGGGGTTAGTAGAGCAGAGTGGAGGAAATAGATTTATGTAGCCGATCCCATGTAGTTGAAAAAAAAGAGGCTTAGATGAGTTAAGTTGAGTTGAGATATTTGGGTTGGTGCAACCCATTGACATAACAACTTATACATTTTAACACTTTTAATCAAATAAGACATTGCAATAAAGGGAAACTTTAAGAGAATTTAAGATAGCACGTATTGCTGCAGTTTTAGATGATGCATCGCAGATATATTTCAAGATAACCTATTGCACTTCAGGAAGTAAATTGTTTTTTTCTCTTTTTATCCCAAATATAAGCTTTTAAATTTTTTTTTTTTCTTTTTTCCTTCCCACCCATTAACCATCATTCAAACATATTCTAAATTTGAAACGTATAAAAATTTAGTTTTTTAAAAAAATGAAGAAGAGTGAGTAACTTTTATTCTATGTAGATTATTGTTGATGCGATTGGTACACAACGTCAAGGCTTAAAATAATAATGTTGCAACAAATTTTATTTGATATTTTATTGCTTATATATGATTAAAAATATTGTTTTTCAAAAGTTGCTCATATTTTTTTTAATTGTTTAAAATAATAAAAAAGAAAAGAGACCAAATCGAGGGATAACATGGGAAGGAAAAAATGTTTAAGTTTTTTCTTTTTGAAAGACCAAAATATTTCTTTATTTCCTACTCTTCGTTCTTCCATTCCTATAATTCATTTACTACTCTTCGTTCTCCCAGGTTGCAAGTGTTAGAGTTCTTAAAACTTATTAAGCAACACCGCAACAACTTAAGAACATTCACTACAAGAAATACTGAAATAGCGACGCAAATTTAGCAACGCACAATTACGTCGCTAAATTGTGACCACTTTGCAACGCCTTTGTGACAACAAATATTGCGACGCATTAGCGACTCATTAGCGACTCAATTAACCAAAAAATCAAAAAAATTAAATTTTTAATATTGCGACGCAAATATTGCGTCGCAATATTTTTAAATTAATTTTTATGAAATATAAATATCAATAAAAATATTGCGACGCAATATTTGCGTCGCAATGTTTTTAACAGAATTAAATATTTTAAATAGCGACGCATTAGCGATGCAATAAAATAGATAATTAGAAAAATTATTTTTAATTTAGCGACGCACAATTTGCGTCGCAAATAATTGAAATGAAATTAAATTTTATAAAATCTAATTATCGAAAAAAAATATTGCGACGCATCACAGTGCATCGCAATGTTTTTAAAAGAATTAAATATATTAAATAGCGACGCATTAGCGACGCAATAAACTAGAAAATAAGAAAAATTATTTTTAATTTAGCGACGCAACAAATGCATCGCAAATAATTTAAATGAAATTATATTGTTTAAAGTATAATAGTTTACAAAATATTGCGACGCATAACTGTGCGTCGCAATATTTTGAAAAGAATTAAATATTTTAAATAGCGACGCCTTAGCAACGCAATAAAATTAAAAAATAGGAAAATTATTTTTAATTTAGCGACACAATAATTACATCGCAAATAATTTAAATGGAATTATATTTTTACAGTATTAATATTTTAAAAAATATTGCGATGCCAATCAGTGCATCGCAATATTTTGAAAAGAATTAAATATTTTAAATAGTGACGCCTTAGCGACGCAATAAACTAGAAAAATAGAAAAATTATTTTTAATTTAGCGATGAAATAATTGCGTCGCAAATAATTTAAATGAAATTATATTTTTTACAGTATTAATATTTTAAAAAAGATTGCGACGCCACCCAGTGCGTCGCAATATTTTAGAAAAAATTAAATATTTTAAATAACGACGCATTAGCGACGCAATAAACCAGAAAAAATTTATTTTTAATTTAGCGATGCAATAACTGCATTGCAATTATTTTAAATAAAATTAAATTTTATAAATTATAAATATGAGAAAAAATAATGACGACGTAACACAGTGAGTTGCAATATTTTTAAAAAATTAATTATGTTAAATAGCGACGCATTAGCGATGTAATAAGCCAAAATATTAATTAGGAAAATTATGTTTTAATATAGCGACGTACTTGTTGCATCGTAATTATTAGAATTAAAGTTAATTTTTTATATATTATAATTATCATATTAAAAAAATACGACGCAACCCTCGGATAGATCGTGGCCGATCGGGATCACGGCTTGGATCGATCGCAACCGTCGGATCTTTGCCGATCGGACCGATTGCAGTGGTCCGCGATCGGTCGTCGCCGATCGGGATCAGGGCTTGGATCGATCGCAACCGTTGGATCGTCACCGATCTCGAATGGATCACCACGGTCCGAGATCGTCGTGGCCGATCGGGATCAAGGCTTGGATCGATCGCAACCGTCGGATCGTCGCCGAT
Organism: Calamus simplicifolius; assembly: GCA_900491605.1. Classification (NCBI taxonomy): domain Eukaryota; kingdom Viridiplantae; phylum Streptophyta; class Magnoliopsida; order Arecales; family Arecaceae; genus Calamus; species Calamus simplicifolius. The sequence continues at coordinate 179,588 of UESW01001426.1, read as the reverse complement.
CTCGGACGGATTGCAACTGTCCGAGATAGGTCGTGGCCGATCGGGATCAGGGCTTGGATCGATCGCAACCGTCGGATCTTTGCCGATCGGACCGATTGCCGCGGTCCGCGATCGGTCATCGCCGATCGGGATCAGGGCTTGGATCGATCGCAACCGTTGGATCGTCATGGATCTCGAACGGATCGCCATGGTCCGAGATTGGTCATGGCCGATCGGGATTAGGGCTTGGATCGATCGCAACCGTCGGATCATCGCCGATCTCGGATGGATTGCAACTGTCCGAGATAGGTCGTGGCCGATCGGCATCAGGGCTTGGATCGATCGCAATCGTCGGATCTTTACCGATCGGACCGATTGCTGCGGTCCACGATCGGTCGTCGCCGATCGGGATCAGGGCTTGGATCGATCGCAACTGTCGGATCTTTGCCGATCGGACCGATTGCCGCGGTCCATGATCGGTCGTCGCCGATCGGAATCAGGGCTTGGATCGATCGCAACCGTCGGATCGTCGCCGATCTCGGACGGATTGCAACTGTCCGAGATAGGTCGTGGCCGATCGGGATCAGGGCTTGGATCGATCGCAACCGTCGGATCTTTGCCGATTGGACCGATTGCTGCGGTCCACGATCGATCGTCGCCGATCGGGATCAGGGCTTGGATCGATCGCAACCGTTGGATCGTTGTCAATCTCGGACGGATCGCCACGGTCCGAGATCGATCGTGGCCGATCGGGATCAGGGCTTGGATCGATCGCAACCATCGGATCGTCGCCGATCTCGGATGGATTGCAACTGTCCGAGATAGGTCGTGGCCGATCGGGATCAGGGCTTGGATTGATCGCAACCGTCGGATCTTTGCCGATCTGACCGATTGCCACGGTCCGTGATCGGTCGTCGCTGATCGGAATCAGGGCTTGGATCGATCGGAACCCTCGGATCGTCGCCGATCGGATGGATCGCCACGGTCCGAGATCGATCGTGGCCGATCGGGATCAGGGCTCGGATCGATCGCAACCATCGGATCGTCGCCGATCTCGGACGGATTGCAACTGTCCGAGATAGGTCGTGGCCGATCGGGATCAGGGCTTGGATTGATTGCAACCATCGGATCTTTGCCGATCAGACCGATTGCCGCGGTCCACGATCGGTCATCGCCGATCGGGATCAGGGCTTGGATCGATCGCAACCGTCGGATCTTTGCCGATCGGACCGATTGCTGCGGTCCGCGATCGGTCCTCGCCGATCGGAATCAGGGCTTGAATCGATCGCAACCGTTGGATCGTCGCGATCTCGGATGGATCGCCACGGTCCGAGATCGATCGTGGCCGATCAGGATCAGGGCTTGGATCGATCGCAACCGTCGGATCGTCGCTGATCTCGGACGGATTGCAACTGTCCGAGATAGGTCGTGGCCGATCGGGATCAGGGCTTGGATCGATCGCAACCGTCGGATTTTTGCCGATCGGACCGATTGCCGCGGTCCGTGATCGGTCCTCGCCGATCGAAATCAGGGCTTGGATCGATCGCAACCCTCGGATCGTCGCCGATCGGACGGATCGCCACGATCCGAGATCGGTCGTGGCCGATCGGGATCAGGGCTTGGATCGATCGCAATCATCGGATCGTCGCCGATCTCGGATGGATTGCAACTATCCGAGATAGGTCGTGGCCGATCGGGATCAGGGCTTGGATCGATCGCAACCGTCGGATCTTTGCCGATCGGACCGATTGCCGCGGTCCACGATCGGTCGTCGCCGATCGGGATCAGGGCTTGGATCGATCGCAACCGTTGGATCGTCATGGATCTCGGACGAATCGCCATGGTCCGAGATTGGTCATGGCCGATCGGGATCAGGGCTTGGATCGATCGCAACCGTCGGATCATCGCCGATCTCGGATGGATTGCAACTGTCCGAGATAGGTCGTGGCCGATCGGCATCAGGGCTTGGATCGATCGCAATCGTCGGATCTTTACCGATCGGACCGATTGCTGCGGTCCACGATCGGTCGTCGCCGATCGGGATCAGGGCTTGGATCGATCGCAACTGTCGGATCTTTGCCGATCGGACCGATTGCCGCGGTCCACGATCGGTCGTCGCCGATCGGAATCAGGGCTTGGATCGATCGCAACCGTCGGATCGTCGCCGATCTCGGACGGATTGCAACTGTCCGAGATAGGTCGTGGCCGATCGGGATCAGGGCTTGGATCGATCGCAACCGTCGGATCTTTGCCGATTGGACCGATTGCCGCAGTCCGCGATGGGTCGTCGCCGATCGGGATCAGGGCTTGGATCGATCGCAACCGTTGGATCGTCGTCAATCTCGGACGGATCGCCACGGTCCAAGATCGATCGTGGCCGATCGGGATCAGGGCTTGGATCGATCGCAACCATCGGATCGTCGCCGATCTCGGACGGATTGCAACTGTCCGAGATAGGTCGTGGCCGATCGGGATCAGGGCTTGGATTGATCGCAACCGTCGGATCTTTGCCGATCGGACCGATTGCCGCGGTTCGTGATCGATCGTCGCTGATCGGAATCAGGGCTTGGATCGATCGGAACCCTCGGATCGTCGCCGATCGGATGGATCGCCACGGTCCGAGATCGGTCGTGGCCGATCGGGATCAGGGCTTGGATCGATCGCAACCATCGGATCGTCGCCGATCTCGGACGGATTGCAACTGTCCGAGATAGGTCGTGGCCGATCGGGATCAGGGCTTGGATTGATTGCAACCATCGGATCTTTGCCGATCAGACCGATTGCCGCGGTCCACGATCGGTCGTCGCCGATCGGGATCAGGGCTTGGATCGATCGCAACCGTCGGATCTTTGCCGATCGGACCGATTGCCGCGGTCTGCGATCGTTCCTCGCCGATCGGAATCAGGGCTTGAATCGATCACAACCGTTGGATCGTCGCCGATCCCGGATGGATCGCCACGGTCCGAGATCGATCGTGGCCGATCGGGATCAGGGCTTGGATCGATCGCAACCGTCGGATCGTCGCTGATCTCGGACGGATTGCAACTGTCCGAGATAGGTCGTGGCCGATCGGGATCAGGGCTTGGATCGATCGCAACCGTCGGATCTTTGCCGATCAGACCGATTGCCGCGGTCCGTGATCGGTCGTCGCCGATCGAAATCAGGGCTTGGATCGATCGCAACCCTCGGATCGTCGCCGATCGGACGGATCGCACGATCCGAGATCGGTCGTGGCCGATCGGGATCAGGGCTTGGATCGATCGCAATCATCGGATCGTCGCCGATCTCGGATGGATTGCAACTATCCGAGATAGGTCGTGGCCGATCGGGATCAGGGCTTGGATCGATCGCAACCATTGGATCTTTGCCGATCGGACCGATTGCCGCGGTCCGCGATCGGTCATCGCCGATCGGAATCAGGGCTTAGATCGATCGCAACCGGCGGATCGTCGCCGATCTTGGACGGATTGCAACTGTCCGAGATAGGTCGTGGCCGATCGGGATCAGGGCTTGGATCGATTGCAACCGTCGGATCTTTGCCGATTGGACCGATTGCCGCGGTCCGCGATCGGTCGTCGCCGATCGGGATCAGGGCTTGTATCGATCGCAACCGTTGGATCGTCGCCGATCTCGGACGGATCGCCACGGTCCGAGATCGGTCGTGGCCGATCGGGATCAGGGCTTGGATCGATCGCAACCGTCGGATCGTCGCCGATCTCGGACGGATTGCAACTGTCCGAGATAGGTCGTGGCCGATCGGGATCAGGGCTTGGATCGATCGCAACCGTCGGATCTTTGCCGATCGGACCGATTACCGCGGTCCACGATCGGTCATCGCCGATCGGAATCAGGGCTTGGATCGATCGCAACCCTCGTATCATCGCCGATCGGACGGATCGCCACGGTCCGAGATCGGTCGTGGCCGATCGGGATCAGGGCTTGGATCGATCGCAACCGTCGGATCGTCGCCGATCTCGGACGGATTGCAACTGTCCGAGATAGGTCGTGGCCGATCGGGATCAGGGCTTGGATCGATTGCAACCGTCGGATCTTTGCCGATCGGACCGATTGCCGCGGTCCACGATCGGTCGTCGCCGATCGGGATCAGGGCTTGGATCGATCACAACCGTCAGATCTTTGCCGATCGGACCGATTGCCGCGGTCCGCAATCGATCGTCGCCGATCGAAATCAGGGCTTGAATCGATCGCAACCGTTGGATCGTCGCCGATCTCGGACAGATCGCCACGGTCCGAGATCGGTCGTGGCCGATCGGGATCAGGGCTTGGATCGATCGCAATCATCGGATCGTCGCCGATCTCGGACGGATTGCAACTGTCCGAGATAGGTCGTGGCCGATCGGGATCAGGGCTTGGATCGATCGCAACCGTCGGATCTTTGCCGATCGGACCGATTGCCGCTGTCCACGATCGGTCGTCGCCGATCGAAATCAGGGCTTGGATCGATCGCAACCCTCGGATCGTCGCCGATCGGACGGATCGCCACGGTCCGAGATTGGTCGTGGCCGATTGGGATCAGGGCTTGGATCGATCGCAACCGTCGGATCGTCGCTGATCTCGGACGGATTGCAACTGTCCGAGATAGGTCGTGGCCGATCGGGATCAGGGCTTGGATCGATCGCAACCGTTGGATCTTTGCCAATCGGACCGATTGCCGCGGTCCGTGATCGATCGTCGCCGATCGGGATCAGGGCTTGGATCGATCGCAACCGTTGGATCGTCATGGATCTCGGACGGATCACCACGGTCCGAGATCGGTCGTGGCCGATCGGGATCAGGGCTTGGATCAATCGCAACCGTCGGATCGTCGCCGATCTCGGACGGATTGCAACTGTCCGAGATAGGTCGTGGCTGATCGGCATAAGGGCTTGGATCGATCGCAATCGTCGGATCTTTACCGATCGGACCGATTGCTGCGGTCCACGATCGGTCGTCGCCGATCGGGATCAGGGCTTGAATCGATCGCAACTGTCGGATCTTTGCCGATCGGACCGATTGCCGCGGTCCGTGATCGGTCATCGCTGATCGGAATCAGGGCTTGGATCGATCGCAACCGTCGGATCGTCGCCGATCTTGGACGGATTGCAACTGTCCGAGATAGGTCATGGCCGATCGGGATCAGGGCTTCGATCGATCGCAACCGTCGGATCTTTGCCGATCGGACCGATTGCCGTGGTCCGTGATCGGTCGTCGCCGATCGGGATTAGGGCTTGGATCGATCGCAACCGTTGGATCGTTGCCGATCTCGAACGGATCGCCACGGTCCGAGATCGATCGTGGCGATCGGGATCAGGGCTTGGATCGATCGCAACCGTCGGATCATCGCCAATCTCGAACGGATTGCAACTGTTCGAGATAGGTTGTGGCCGATCGGGATCAGGGCTTGGATCGATCGCAACCGTCGGATCTTTGCCGATCGGACCGATTGCCGCGGTCCGTGATCGGTCGTCGCCGATCGGAATCAGGGCTTGGATCGATCGCAACCCTTGGATCGTAGCCGATCGGATGGATCGCCACGGTCCGAGATCGGTCGTGGCGATCGGGATCAGGGCTTGGATCGATCGCAACCATCGGATCGTCGCCGATTTCGGACGGATTGCAACTGTCCGAGATAGGTCGTGGCCGATCGGGATCAGGGCTTGGATCGATCGCAACCATCGGATCGTCGCCGATCTCGGACGGATTGCAACTGTCCGAGATAGGTCGTGGCCGATCGGGATCAGGGCTTTGATCGATTGCAACTGTCGGATCTTTGCCGATCAGACCGATTGCCGCGATCCACGATCGGTCGTCGCCGATCGGGATCAGGGCTTGGATCGATCGCAACCGTCGGATCTTTGCCGATCGGACCGATTGCCGTGGTCCGTGATCGGTCGTCGCCGATCGGAATCAGGGCTTGAATCGATCACAACCGTTGGATCGTCGCCGATCTCCGACGGATCGCCACGGTCCGAGATCGGTCGTGGCCGATCGGGATCAGGGCTTGGATCGATCGCAACCGTCGGATCGTCGCTGATCTCGGACGGATTGCAACTGTCCGAGATAGGTCGTGGCCGATCGGGATCAGGGATTTGATCGATCGCAACCGTCGGATCTTTGCCAATCGGACCGATTGCCGCAGTCCGCGATCGCTCGTCGCCGATCAAAATTAGGGCTTGGATCGATCGCAACCCTCGGATCCTCGCCGATCGGACAGATCGCCACGATCCGAGATCGGTCGTGGCCGATCGGGATCAGGGCTTGGATCGATCGCAACCATCGGATCGTCGCCGATCTCGGACGGATTGCAACTATCCGAGATAGGTCGTGGCCGATCGGGATCAGGGCTTTGATCGATCGCAACCATCGGATCTTTGCCGATCGGACCGATTGCCGCGATCCACGATCGGTCGTCGCCGATCGGAATCAGGGCTTGGATCGATCGCAACCGTCGGATCGTCGCCAATCTCGGACGGATTGCAACTGTCCGAGATAGGTCGTGGCCGATCGAGATCAGGGCTTGGATCGATCGCAACCGTCGGATCTTTGCCGATCGGACCGATTGCCGCGGTCCGCGATCGGTCGTCGCCGATCGGGATCAGGGCTTGTATCGATCGCAACCGTTGGATCGTCGCCGATCTCGGACGGATCGCCACGGTCCGAGATCGGTCGTGGCCGATCGAGATCAGGGCTTGGATCGATCGCAACCGTCGGATCGTCGCCGATCTCGGACGGATTGCAACTGTCCGAGATAGGTCGTGGCCGATCGGGATCAGGGCTTGGATCGATCGCAACCGTCGGATCTTTGCCGATCGGACCGATTGCCGCGGTCCACGATCGGTCGTCGCCGATCGAAATCAGGGCTTGGATCGATCGTAACCCTCGTATCGTCGCCGATCGGACGGATCGCCACGGTCCGAGATCGGTCGTGGCCGATCGGGATCAGGGCTTGGATCGATCGCAACCGTCGGATCGTCACCGATCTCGGATGGATTGCAACTGTCCGAGATAGGTCGTGGCCGATCGAGATCACGGCTTGGATCGATTGCAACCGTCGGATCTTTGCCGATCGGACCGATTGCCGCGGTCCACGATCGGTCGTCGCCGATCGGGATCAGGGCTTGGATCGATCACAACCGTCGGATCTTTGCCGATCGGACCGATTGCCGTGGTCCGCGATCGATCGTCGCCGATCGGAATCAGGGCTTGAATCGATCGCAATCGTTGGATCGTCGCCGATCTCGGACGGATCGCCACGGTCCGAGATCGGTCGTGGCCGATCGGGATCATGGCTTGGATCGATCGCAATCGTCGGATCATCGCCGATCTCGGACGGATTGCAACTGTCCGAGATAGGTCGTGGCCGATCGGGATCAGGGCTTGGATCGATCGCAACCGTCGGATCTTTGCCGATCGGACCGATTGCCGTGGTCCGCGATCGGTCGTCGCCGATCGAAATCAGGGCTTGGATCGATCGCAACCCTCGGATCGTCGCCGATCGGACGGATCGCCACGGTCCGAGATCGGTCGTGGCCGATCGGGATCAGGGCTTGGATCGATCGCAACCGTCGGATCGTCGCCGATCTCGGACGGATTGCAACTGTCCGAGATAGGTCGTGGCCGATCGGGATCAGGGCTTGGATCGATCGCAACCGTCGGATCTTTGCCGATCGGACCGATTGCCGCGGTCTGCGATCGGTCGTCGCCGATCGGAATCAGGGCTTGGATCGATCGCAACCGTCGGATCGTCACCTCTCTGACACAGTTAATTAACATTAATTATAAATATTATCATTTATAAATATTAACAAATTATTGCGACGCCTTAGCGACGCAGTTTAAAAAAATTAAAACAAATATTGCGACAAAATATATGCGTCGCAATATTATTAGAATATAGCTGATTAAAAATATTAAAAATAATTGCGATACAATTTTTCATCGTAATTATATAATAAATTTAAATATTTTCATTTAAAAATATTTAAAAAATAATTGCGATGCACTGCTTGCGTCGCAATATATGTAATAAGTTTTTATTTTAATCAATTTAAAATATTAAAAAATATTGTGACGCTTTAGCGACGCAATTATTAGAAAATAAAAATATTTTTTTTCGCCAGATGATGGCGCCAATTTAGCGACTCATTAGCGATACATTTATTGGCATCGCTATGTTTCAGAAAATTATTATAAACATGTATTAACGATGGATTAGCGACGCCCTAGTGCGTCGCTAATAAAAAAAAAATTGCGACGAAAATTGCGACGCAATTTTGGCGTCGCTAATTACCTATATTTAAGCCGGCCCCTTTCTCCTTTCCTCCTTCCCGTCTTGACCTAGCGCCGCCGTGATCCTCGCTCAACTGTCCGGCGCATCCCCGTCCTCCGGCTACCCGGCGACCTCATCCGACTCCGGCTACCCGGCGATCTCATCTCAACCAAGGTTAGCCCCAATAATCTTAAAAAAAAAATTTTTTTATTTCCCTACGGCCACGGCCGCTGCCGTGGCCGGCAGTGGCCTGGCCACGGTGGCCAGGCCACTGTAATCACAAAAAAAAAAAAATTTTTTTTTTAACAGGGGGAGGGGAGGAAACCCCCCCCCTTGTTTTTTCTTGTCCGGCCACGGCCGTGGCCGCGGCCGAACAAGGCGGCCACGGCCGCTGCCGTGGCCGCAGTGGCCTGGCCACGGTGGCCAGGCCACTGTAATCACAAAAAAAAAAATTTTTTTTTTTAACAGGGGGAGGGGAGGAAACCCTCCCCCCCCCTCTTGTTTTTTCTTATCCGGCCACGGCCGTGGCCGCAGCCGGACAAGGCGGCCACGGCCGCTGCCGTGGCCGTCTTCTCCGGGAGGGGAGGAAACCCTCCCCCCCCCCCTCTTGTTTTTTCTTATCCGGCCACGGCCGTGGCCGCGGCCGGACAAGGCGGCCACGGCCGCTGCCGTGGCCGTCTTCTCCGGCCACGGCTGCTGCCGTGGCCGGCAGTGGCCTGGCCACGGCTGTAATCACAAAAAATTTTTTTTTTTTTTTTTAACAGGAGGAGGGGAGGAAACCCTCCCCCCCCTTGTTTTTTCTTGTCCGGCCACGGCCGTGGCCGCGGCCGGACAAGGCGGCCACGGCCGCTGCCGTGGCCGTCTTCTCTGGCCACGGCCGCTACCGTGGCCGGCAGTGGCCTGGCCACGGTGGCCAGGCCACTGTGAAAAAAAAAAAAAAACAATTTCCCTTAACTGGGGGGGGGGGGGGAAACCCCCCCCTTTTTTTCTTGTCCGACCACGCCGCTGCCGTGACCGGCAGTGACCTGGCCACGGTGGCCAGGCCACTGTGACAAAAAAAAAAAAAATTTCCTTAACAGGGGGGAGGGGGGAAACCCCCCCCCCCTTTCTTTTCTTGTCCGGCCACGCCGCTGCCGTGGCCGGCAGTGGCCTGGCCACGGTGGCCAGGCCACTGTGACAAAAAAAAAAAAAAAATTCCTTAACAGGGGGAGGGGGGAACCCCCCCTTTCTTTTCTTGTCCGGCCACGGCAGCGGTGGCCAGGCCACTGTGACAAAAAAACTAAAAAAAAAATTTCCTAAACAGGGGGAGGGGGGATAGACTGTTTGTTATGTCTTGATTATTCAATAATATTTATAATGCTAGATAGGAAGTCTTGTTGTATTATTATTTAATTTACATAATATTTATATAATAATTAATTTAAGCAGAATGTTTATGATAATAGTATTTGTGCATTTATACTCATTTACAATTGTTATGTCTTGATTATTATATTCTGCAAACTGAATGATGCATTATAGTTTGAAATATTAAATAAAATATTTTGTTGTAATATTATTTAATTTCCAGCAACAAATTAGTAGTTTCAATGATTTACATTTTAGTATTCGCAAACATTTGTATTTGACGTAATAATCTTAAAAAAGTTAGTGATTACATGTATAATTCACAAGAAGTTAAGAATAACAAGCATAAGTTTGATTGTCTTCGGACTTCCATAATCACAGCACTTTAACCTTTAGACCCGTTTGAGAATTTATAAGCCTTAGTCTTGCAAATTCTCAAATTGTCCTGGTGGACAGTTTGGGAATATTTCTTGTGACATGTTAGTCTGCTAGTAATCATCGTGGGGTGAGATTTCGGATTGCATTTGCTCATACGTTCTCCTAGTGTGGCTTATATACCACACATGTAGGAGAACATATGGGGAAATGCTGCCGAAATTTCAATGTTACCGATCGATGATAATTAATAGCAGAATAACATATCACAAAAAATATTCTTGAATGGGATAGGGCCTTACCTTATAGACATGGAGTGAAGGTAGAATTATTTAAGACACTTGAATTCTTGTGAAGTCTAATGACTAAACGCACCGCCTTGCGGCCCGACACAAACTCAAGCCCTCCCTTTAGCCATGAACCTATGCATCGGTCCTTGCTGGCACCCCAAGGATCGTAGCCGTGGCTCGCCCTTGCATGGTAGGGTCCTTAGTTACCTAAAAAAAATTTGGGTACTTATAAATGATTTAATTGGTTGTAATTAACCTTAGTTGTGCCCAAGAAATAATTTAGTTATATTTATTAATACTAATATAGTTTTATTTTTTGGTTTCATTTAATGATTTACCAGACTTTGTATAAGTCGGTCAAAAATGAGCGGGACTCGCTCATGGATGTATGCAAGGATAAAAGATGGCTTGCTGAATCCAGATTTTCTGAATGGATTGGAAGAATTTATCGCATTTCCATGTAGCCAACCTGAATGGATGGATGGGCCTAGGATTAGGTGCCCATGCAACTTCCACAGGTGTCAGAATAAAGCCTACAGAGATATGGAAACTGTTAAGGTGCATTTGTGTAAGAAGGGTTTTGTTCCTGATTACTATGTTTGGTACTGTCATGGTGAACCAGAGGATATTCCAGCAGCTGTTATAGGCCAACAAGAGTCAATTCCCGTAGATGAACCATTTGTGAATTTAAACACATATGAACAAATGGTGATGAATGCATCGGGTAATGACTTCAATCAGAATACATTTATGGAAGAACCAAATCCAGAAGCACAACAATTTTACGATATGTTGCGTGCTGCGAATCAAGAATTGTATCCTGGATGTGAGGGTCATTCCCAGTTCTCTACAGCTGCTCGAATGTTGAATATTAAGGCAGAACATCGATTATCAGAAAAGGCATTCAATTCTGTAGCTGAGTTAATCAAAGAAATTCTGCCAAATGATAATGTTGCCGCAGACAGTTTTTACGCAACAAAGAAGTTGTTGCGTGGCTTGGGCTCCCAGTTAATAAGATCGATTGTTGCTTGAACAATTGTATGATATTTTGGGGTGAAGACTCAGAGCTGAGATGGTGTAAGATTTGTGGGCAATCGAGGTACAAAAACAGTGAAGGAGGAGCTAGTACAAGTAGGAGGAAAAGTGTGCCTTACAAGAGGATGCATTACTTTCCTCTTACCCACGCCTGCAGAGATTATACAGATCTGAGGCAACAGCTGCTGATATGAGATGGCATGCCGAACATGAATCTAAAGAGGATGAAATGCGGCATCCATCAGATTCAAAGGCTTGGAAGCATTTCAATGAAAATCATCCTGATTTCGCTGAAGATATAAGGAATGTGAGATTAGGTCTTTGTACCGATGGCTTCCAACCATTTGGTCAAGCGGGGCAACAGTATTCATGTTGGCCTGTGATACTGACTGTATATAACCTTCCTCCGTGGAAGTGCATGAAAGATACTGCAATGTTTTTAACCGTTTTGGTTCCAGGACCATCAAATCCAAAGGAAAAGATTGATGTCTTTCTGCAACCGTTGGTGGCCGAATTGAAAATGTTGTGGGAAACAGGAGTGGTAGCCTACGACATTTCTATGAAACAAAATTTCTTAATGAGAGCTGCTTTGATGTGGACAATAAGTGATTTTCCGGCATATGCAATGTTGTCTGGTTGGAGCACTGCTGGACGTCTGGCATGCCCTCATTGCATGTATGATTCGGATGCATTTACATTGCAGAAGAGTGGTAAGCAGTCATGGTTTGATAACCATAGGAAGTTCTTGCCCCCAAATCATCCTTACAGGCGTAACTTGATCGCCTTCCGGAAGAACAAAGCAGTCACAAAATTTGCCGAACCGGTTAGGTCCGGCACGGATCTATTTGATTCTATAGAGCATTTGGGGTTGATGTATGCATGGGAACCGGATGCAGATAGAATAAATAGCCGTATATGTAAAGAACATAACTGGAAGAAGCGAAGTATATTTTGGGATTTGCCTTATTGGAGCACAAATCTCATCCGGCACAACTTGGATGTTATGCATATCGAGAAAAATTTCTTTGATAACATATTTAACACGGTGCTAAACATCCCGGGAAAAACAAAAGATACTGCAAAGTCAAGAGAAGAACTTAATCAGTACTGCAGAAGAGGTGATTTGAGAAGGAGTGCCGATGGGACCTATCCTAAAGCATGTTACACTCTTGACAGAAATTCACGAGAAGTTTTATGTAACTGGCTTAGAGGGTTAAAATTTCCAGATGGTTATGCCTCAAATATCGGTAGGTGTGTGGACATGCATAAGCTCAAGTTGTTCGGCATGAAGAGCCACGACTGCCATGTTTTCATGCAACGATTATTACCTATAGCTTTTCGTGAGTTGCTTCCGCAACATGTCTGGAAGGCAATTACGGAGCTCAGCTTATTCTTCAAGGAGTTATCTGCCGCAGTCATTACTTCTGCATCCATGGCAAGGCTTGAGGAGGAAATTCCAATTATTTTATGCAAGCTTGAGCGAATATTTCCTCCCAGTTTTTTTGACTCAATGGAGCATTTACCGGTTCACTTGCCATACGAAGCGAGCATAGCTGGTCCCGTGCAGTATCGCTGGATGTATCCTTTCGAGAGGTAAATATATACATCATTAAGATATGTTGACATTTCAAATATTATTTCATTGCTTGAAAAATTCGTTAATTTTTTGTTGCAACTTTACATATAGGTATCTTAAGAAGTTAAAAAATAATGTGCGTAATAAGGCAAGGGTTTGAAGGTTCTATATGCAATGCACACTTGGTCGAAGAAGTTTCAGCTTTTGCCTCACATTACTTTGAGGGTCACGTCCACACGAGGAGCCGAAATCATGGTCGTAACGATGACGTATGTGTGGACGAAGCAGAAGCTAATGACGGTAGAATATCAATTTTTAAAGCTATCGGCCGTTCATTTGGTGGGCAGAAGTCAAGAAATCTTAGCGATATGGAGTATAATGCAGCACATTATTACATCCTAATGAACTGTCGAGAAGTCGATCCATATATTGAGTAAGTGTATACTTCAATGCTAAATTGAAAATTTAAATTTAATAATAATATACCATAATATTTAATTTCTAACAGTAGTTTTCATCCTTTTCATCCCATAAGGATGTTTTGTGATAGACAACGACAGATGAATCCCGACATCAGTCAAGTTGCAATTGGGCAGAAATTAGAAACGGAGTTTGCTTACTGGTTTTATGAATTTGTGAGTAGTATCACTCAATCAATTTCGATAATGGCTATTATTTTTTGAATTGGATGTCAATAGCTTATTAATTTATAGGTCAACGGTCCATGGTCACAACCGACAATATTTTCATTAAATGTCTATCGCAATGGCCATTGAAGACCGTAACAACCTCTACTGGCTATTTTGTAAATGGGTACAAATTTCAGATTGAACGATTAGCAGCTTCAAGAGGCACGCAGAACTGGGGCGTGTGTGTAAAAGGAGAAAGTGTTGGAGCAAATATGCAGGATTATTATGGAAAGTTAGTAGAGGTGGTTGAAGTTGAATATCCCGGTTGGCCTATGAAACGAACCGTATTGTTTCGTTGTGATTGGTTCGATCCGATAGTTCCTGTGGGCAAAAGGGTTCATAACGACTATAATTTGGTTGAAGTGAACCATCGACGAAGATTGCAGAAATATGACCCATTCATCCTTGCATCCCAAGCTCAGCAAGTCTTTTACTGCGGATATCCAAGTTTGCGCAACGACAAGCGAGATTGGTGGGCCGTTTCTAAAATCGTCCCACGTTCAACAATCGTATTAGAGGAGAGTTCATCAAGTCAATCAGCCGAGTGCCCTGCATTTCAAGAGGATGAGATGGAAATGCATGCAATTGAGGACGACACAAGGGCTCCTGAAACATCACTTAGAGATCCAATGGTGATGTCCAAGAAATTGCGGATGCAAATGTTCGGTTTCCTTCCGATGATAATGAAACTGATTCGCAATCCGATACGGCATCGGATGTTGAACCAACATTTCACGAAACAAATGACACCGATTAAACATAAAGGTTTTTTAAAATTTAACTTTTTTTTATAAGTGTTAAATTCTTACATAGTCAATCATTAATCGTAATTTAATTGTGTGAATCTTTAGTATTTTCAGTATGAGGGGCAGAGGTAGATCTACCGACGACAGTTTGGGTGAGCAGAGACGTAGTTTGGATCCTGCATCAGATCACATGAGCGTCGGAGATGGAGAGTTTGGATCTCCAGCAGAGGCGCAGCCTTCGATCTCTGCAGCAGTATTACCATCCAGCCGATCGGCACAGACCTCCGAGAGTTCTTCCCATCGGCCGCACTGTACTTCGACTTGATGCTCAGGGGATGTAAGTATATACTAATTAAAATATTTTATTTATGTTTTTAAGTCATTACTTATAAACTTGCATTTTTTTAACAGATTCATTGAGCAGCATCATGTCTCCAGCCACATCAGCGCCGTTTTTCAGAGGCGTGCAGATCCCAGTGGCTACGATTGGCGCCACGTATCTCCAGCCACGAGGGAGTTTTATTTTTCTGAGTTTCAGGTAAACTTATTAAATACAATTTATCAGTGATATATAATTCTTTAAAGTTAATAAATTCAGAAACTAACTGTTTATTTTAATGCAGAAAAAGTTTACGTGGGATCCTGCCACCCATGATGCCATTAGGGCAGCATGGGAGGCTCTGACGCGACGCCGATACTCCGACATGCTTCATCGTTGGAGGTCATCGGGTCAGCGTCCTGCGCACGTGCCAGAGGGTATTTGGCACGAGTGGCAGCAGGCCTGGGAGTCCGATGGCTGGCGCAGGAGGTCCGCATCAGCCAGCACGAACCGCCGATCTGAGAAGGGCGGTCCTGGCACGGGTCTCTCCCGTCATACTTCGGGCTCCATTTCGATTCAGGAGCACAGACGGCGTATGGTAAGAAAACATAAATATTTTAATTACTATTTTAGTTATTTACAAATATTTGTATTAATATCATTTTTTTTTATTGTTATAGACTGAGCAGGAGGGCGGAGATCCTGGTGAGTTTCGTCTATTCAGGGCGACACACACCAGGAGGGACGGCTCCTGGGTCGACACGCGATCACGGGAGGTTGCGGTAAGAAATTAGATTTATGTAGTATCTGTTTAATTTCTAAAATTTTATTTCAAGAAATTTATTAACTCATTTATTGTTGATTTCATAATTTCAAGACACGAGTCGAGGAGCTTCGCTCCCAGGCATCGCAGGTCGACTCTACTGATGGGGAGACGCCCGTCGAACTCTCAGCAGAGGAGAGTCGACGTGTGTTTTTGGAGGCTGTTGGTGCCCAGCCACGAGACCGCAGGGTCTATGGTATGGGCACTAGAGCTTCTACATTTTTTCCCCATCAGGCCTCCAGCTCGCGAGTTCCTGCTGATCTTCCTCCCGAGCGTTTACAGGAGCTTCGCAGATCTATTGCAGAGGAGTTCGCCAGGAGGTCGAGCAGGATTTTGAGGATCGTATGCGAGGCCGGGATCAGGAGGTTGCAGACATGCGAGATGAGATGCATTATTTGCGGGATATGGTTAGCCGCTTGTCGCAGAGTCTTCAGCCTCCACAGCCTCCACGTGATCGTTCAGATTCTTGATGTATTTTTTTTTCTTTTTTTATGTTGTAAAAACTTCAAAATTTTAATATATAAATTATTTTTTGAAATTTATTATTGTTTGGATTGAGTGAAAAATGTTTGTATCAATATTTAGATTTAGCGAAATTGTATTAACCGTTTTAATTTTTAATCATTTAAATATTTTTAAAAACAAAATTTGCGACGCATTAGCGACTGATATTGGATCGCTAATATTTTTAAAATATTATTATTAAATATTACGATGCAATGACCTGGCATCGCAATAATTTAAAAATAAATTTAATAGCGACGCATTAGCGACTAAATTGAGTCGCTATTTTATCTTAAAAATTATTTTAAAATATTGCGACGCAATGACCTTGCGTCGCAATATTTTAAAATAATTTTTATTTGCGACGCATTAGCGACTCAAATTGCGTCGCTATTATATCAAAATATTATTATTAAATATTGCGACGCATCTGGATGAGTCGCAATATTGCGACGCAATTTAGTGCGTCGTAATATTTAATAATAATTTTTTTTAAAAATTTATTTTTAAATTTAGCGACGCATTTGCATGCGTCGCAATATTGCGATGCAATGTGGCATCGCAGCGTCGCAGAGAGTCGCAATATTGCGACGCAATTGCGACAAAAGGGTATTGCGACGGACAGTTGAGCGACGCCCTCATTGCGTCGCAATTGCGTCGCAATATCATGTTTAGCGACGCAATTGCGACGCATTTGGGCGTCGCAATATTTAAAATCTCTTGTAGTGATTCTCAACCCAGGTATCTTCCCTTTCAATTGTTGTTGAAGTCTATTAAAATCCATTATGATAACAGGATTTTCCATTGAAATCCATTAAGAGCACTAAAAATTTCTTACAGCATTAAATGCTTATAAATTAAGATGAGCTCATTTTTTGTGATCTGAATTCGTCGCTTATAAATTAAAATGATATAATTATTATATAACTCTTTTATTTTTTTCTATCTAAATAAAATTATTATCTTTCTTTTTTCATCCATTTTAAATAAGAAAAAAAGGACAATCTTTTCTTTCCTTTTTCTTTTCTTTTTATCCCTTTCCTTCCTTTTTATTCTCTCCTTTAAGATCCGAGCAAAGCGTATTGCACCCCCGAGATATTTGAGTACACGGAGGCAAGAGCAAAAACCCTGAGTGGCGTCACTCGCGCAGCCTATAAATATTACGCCCATATCCTCCCCTCCATCGGCACAAAAAATCAACCTCTCAAATTCTCTTGACGCATGGGGAAGTTTGTGGTGGCTGGCCTCGTGCTCCTTATCAACCTAACATCATCACTCCTTCCTTCCCTTGCTTGCTCCACCTGCCCTAAACCACCATCCCCACCAAAGCCAAAGCCATCCAAGTGCCCCATCGACACGCTCAAGCTTAACGCATGCATCAACCTCCTCGGAGGGCTCGTGCACATCAGCATTGGCGCTAATGCCAAGGACAAGTGCTGCCCGATGCTTAGAGGGCTCGTCAACTTGGACGTGGCTCTATGCCTGTCACCACCATCAAGGCCAAGCTTCTGAACATAACACTCCTCCTACCCATTGCTCTCGAGTTGTTGGTGGACTGCGGCAAGCATTCGTCATCTGACTACCAGTGTCCTGCTTAGCGTAAGCAGCTTGTACTGTGTCATGTCTCATGATATCATGTTTTCGTGTTTGCTCTGTCCTTGCTACTTGATTTGTTAACTCGAGCTAGGGTTCAAGTGTCACTGGCAGTGGATTTCGAAGTTGTTAATTAATAAAAGCCCTCCATGTATGCTTCAATGGATCGATGTACCAGTAGTAGAGGCATTTTATATTAGCAATTGACATCGGAGTCTTTTTCCATTTTGTTCTTGAACATATATTTTTTTAATTTATTTATAGATTAAATTATTATTATTTATCTAAATTAATACTTTAAAGAAATATTTCTAAGTAAAGACTTTGCCAACTTGAAGAGCTCGATTTTAAAAATCCAACGATTCAAACGGCACTCAAATCGGACTTAAAACAGAATAAATATAAAATTTTAAAGATTTAACACAGAAAATCTGCAATCTTAGAGTCGTCTCTAGCGTAATTTAGAGCTGGCTCAAGCACGAAGCAGAGAAATGCTGACCTTCTATTTTTCTTTAGAGCTGACTCCTCCTTCTTTAGGAGTCAACTCTAAAGCATGCCAAGAGTTCTAAACCATGTCAGAGTAGAGTCTCCTCAGCAAATAGAGTCGACTCTAATTGCTAAAACGCCACTTAAAGACAAAACTCAAACCATTTTCTTGTGATTTAAGCCTATTAAAACTCAAATATCTAAAATTCTTAAATCCAAATCATTGGCACACAAGAAAATACTCATTTACACAATAAACTTTTCTGTTTTGCATTTATCAAGCGACCAACACCCATACTTCATTGAAACCATCAAACTTTCATTATAATTGAAAATGTAATTAATATTACTAAAATTATAAGATTTTTAGGATATTACAATTCTTTTCCTCTTAAGAAGTTTTGTTTCTGAAATTTTGCTAGATATGTTCTCAAATAGATGGGGGTACTTCAATCTCATCTCATCTTCTCTCTCTCATGTAGCTTCCTCCTTCTAATGATTTAGCCATTGCACCTTAACTAATTAAATTTTTTTACTGCGAAGCTGCTTAATCTCCCTGCTCAAGATTTTTACTGGCTCTGCTACAAATAATAAATCTTTCTGTAACTCTACAGTCTTAGATTGAATCGCACGGGAGGAATCCGACACATACCTCCTAAGCATTGATACATGAAATACATTATGAATCTGAGATAACTTCGAAGGTAAGGCCAATTTATAAGCAAGTGTCTCAATCTTTTCCAAGACTTCGTAGGGTCCAATATACTTGGGACTCAACTTGCCTTTCTTTCCAAACCTAATAATACCTCTACAGGGAGATACCTTCACAAATACTTTGTCTCCAACCTCAAATCTTACTTCCCTATGCTTCTTATATGTATAGCTCTTCTATCTATCTTGGGCTGCCTTTAATTTAGCTCTAATGATTTTAACTTGATCTACTGTAAGCTGAACTAACTCTGGGCCTAACTGCCTCCTCTCTCCCTTCTCATCCCAACACACTGGAGTTCTACATTTTGTCCTATATGAGGCCTCATATGATGCTATATCAATGCTAGAATGGTAGCTATTATTGTAAGCAAACTCTACCAAAGGAAGATGATCATCCCAGCTACCAAAAAAACTCCATGACATAAGCTTTCAGCATATCCTCTATTGTCTGGATGGTTCTCTCAGACTGACCATCAGTTTAGGGATGAAATGATGCACTGAACCTCAATTTAGTCCTCAAAGCTTTATATAATTCTGCCCAAAATTGAGATGTAAACCTTGGATCTCTATATGATACTATATATACTGGCACACCATGCCTACTCACAATTTCATGCATATATACTTCTGCTAATTTGTCCAAGATAAAGGTAATCTTAATAGGCAAAAAATAAGTAAACCTAGTCAATCTATCAACTATCACCCATATAGCATCATTGCCTCCTCTTGTCCTTAGGAGTCCTACAACAAAATCTATAGTTATATGCTTTTATTTCCACTCTGGCACAAATAAAGATTGAAGTTTGCCAGCAGGACACTGATGTTTAGCTTTAATCTACTGACACACCAAACACTTAGACACATACTCAGCTATCTCCTTTTTCATTCCATTCCATCAGTAGTTCTATTTGATAGTCCTATGCATCTTAGTACTATCTGGATGCATAGAATAAGCTAAGTTATGTGCTTCTTTCAAGATCTAATCTCTCAATGATTCTACAGCTGTCACATAAACTCTACCCTTGAACAATAACACCCCATCTCCTCTAACAAAAAACTCTGACTAAGACTTACTTTGAATCAAATCTCAAGCTGTTAGCAACTGCAGATCTAGCAGCTAAGCTTCTTTTATTTCCTTCAACATCAGGGGTCTCACTCAAAAAGCAACCTAAGGCTCCTGATCTATCTACAGTTAGCTCTGCATCTAACCTCCTCAACTCGATCATCAAGGGCAGCGGCACAGCTCTAATAGAAGCTAATGTGGCCATAGACTTCTGACTCAAGGCATCAGCCACAACATTAGCTTTTCCTGGATGATACTCAATAGTACAATCATAGTCTTTTATTAATTCAGTCCACCTCCTCTTCCTTAGATTTAATTCCTTCTGGGTCAGAATATATTTCAAGCTCTTATAATTAGTAAATATGTGGCATTTTCTTCCATACATATAGTGACTCCAAACCTTCAATGTAAAGATGATAGCAGCCAATTCTAAATCATGGGTAGGGTAATTTTTTTCATAGGATCTCAACTGTCTAGATATATATGCTACCAATTTTTCATTCTGCATTAAAACATACCCAAAACCCTTCAATGAGGCATCGCTATAGATTACATAATCATTGGTACTATCAGGGAGTATTAGAAATGGGGCTGAGGTTAATCTCTTTTTCAATTCATCCATACTCCTCTAGCATTCATCAGACCAATCAAACTTGATATTCTTTCTAAGCAGCTTAGTCATAGGAGAAGCCAAAATTAAAAAAAAAATTATAAATCTTCTATAATATCCTACTAGCCCCAAGAAACTCCTTACCTCGGTCTGATTGGTAGGTGCCTCCCAATTCAATATAGCTTCAATCCTTTGAGGATCTGCCATAATACCTTTGGCTGAAACTACATATCCCAAGAACTTCACCTCATCAAGCTAAAATTTACTTTTACTGAGTTTAGCATATAACTACTTTTCTCTCAAAATTTGCAATACTATTCTCAGATGCTACTCATGCTCTTCACTGCTTTTAGAATAAATCAAGATATCACCAATAAATACTATCACAAATTTATCTAGATACTCCTAAAATACTGGATTTATCAGACCCATGAAAGCAGCTGGAGCATTTGTCAAACCAAATGGCATCACTAAGAACTCATAATGACCATATCTGGTCCTAAAAATAGTCTTAGATATATCCTCATTCTTTATCCTCAACTGATGATACCCAGATCTCAGATGAATCTTTGAAAACACTGCTGCCCCTTGCAGCTGATCAAACAAATCATCAATCCTTGGCAATGGATAATTGTTTCTAATGGTCATCTTGTTCAACTGTCTATAGTCTATGCATAACCTCAAGGTACCATCCTTTTTCTTTACAAATAACACTGTGCACCCCATGGCGAAATAGTGGGTCTAATAAACTCTTTATCCAATAATTCTTGTAATTGGCTTTTCAATTCTTTCAATTCAACTAGAGCCATTCTATAAGGTGCCTTGGCTATTGGTCTAGTATCTGGAACTAGATCTATACTGAAATCAATCTCTCTGTAAGGAGGTAACCTTGGCAGCTCCTCAGAAAATACATCTGAAAAATTTCTTACGACAGGGATATCCGCCAGCTCTAAACCATTACCCTCTAGGCTCACTGCACAAGCTAAATAGGCTTCACATCTCTTTACTATCATTTTGTTAGCTGACAAGGAAAAAATTGTTTCTGAGGGCAACCCTCTCCTATCACCCAAGAAATAGGCATTCCTACCATCAGAAGTCTGTAACACTACGTCTTTTCTCAAGTAATCTACTCTGGCTCTATGCATAGACAGCCAATCCATTACCAGGATGGCATCAAACTCTTTTAAACTCAAAATGATCAAATCTGCTGCTAATTTCTGACCCTCTACATAAATATCACAGTCTCTATACACCTGGCCTACTATAAAAGGCCTCTCTACAAGCATAGATACCACCAACTGGCTATTCAACTGACCCACATCTCATCTAGATGCTTAAAAAACTCACATGAAATGAATGAATGCGTAGATACAGAATCAATCAAAATATAAGCATCATGATTTTCGATGGATAGCATACCTATCACCACATCAGGATCAATCTGGACCTCCTACCTGGTCATAGCAAATACTCTGGCCTCGGCTCTTGGAATACTGGATGATCCTTCTGGCTGATCCACATTAGTCCTCAACTGACTAGCTGGAGCTGGGGCACCACCATCACCCCTCCTGTTAGGCTGTCCCCTTGGCACTGCTAGCCCATGGGAACAATCACCAGCCTGCTGCCCTCTCTTGGTGCAATTTCTCTTCATGTGGCCTAGATCACCACAAATATAGCATCCCTTACTGCCTCTTTTACACTCTTCCATATGGAGTCTCCCACAAACATTACATGGAGGTATATTTCTCCCTCCACCAGAGGGACGACCCTGCTCCTCTACCTCACCAAATATCCTGCTGGTGGCAACTTGAGGCACTCCCCTAAAAGTCTTCCTCTGAGCTGGACTAGAAGCTGACATAGATACTGACCTCCTTCCCATACCACTAGGGGCCCTGAACCCAGACTGAAACTGTCCTACCCTCTGGGGTTTCTTTAATAACTGAGTCCCTTGCACAGCAGAAGGATAACTGAGAGCACTTCTTTTCAGTCTATCCTGCCTCCTATTCATATATTCTTTTTCAATCTCCTCAGCTCTAAGTGCTCCCTGAATCAACTCCAAATAACTATTATAAACCTGCATGCGGGTCTTAGATTTAATAGGAAGATTTAATCCATCTTGGAATAATCTACATCTCTCCCTCTCATCAGCCACCAATACCCTAACAAACTAGGATAACTCAACAAAAGTGGCTTCATAATCTGCTACGGACATCCTTTCTTGGGTCAGACTAAGGAACTCCTTCCTCTTTTGATCTCTATAAATCTATGAATAGTATTGCTGATGGAATTCCCTTCTAAAATCTCCCCATGACAACTCCACTCCCTGGGGCTGTCGGCTAGAAACATATCTCCACCAGCTCTATGCTCTACCCTCCAGCAAGAAGGTGGCAATACTCAGTTTCTGCTCCTTGGAGCATCCCTTCACATTAAATACCCTCTCTACTCTCTGCAACCAGGCCCCGGCCTGAAGAGGATCAGTAGTTCCCTGGAACTCCAGAGCCCCCAACTTCCTGGCTCTTTCCATATTCCTTTTAGCCTCCAAACTTTTAGCTGGAAGGCTGAAACTAGCACCCACAGCTGCTACCATAGCCTGAGTAATCATGCTCACTAGCTCTAGCATACTGGGCCCCTAAGCTATGCCCGAGATGGGTCCACTGGTACAGGGGTAGCAGACTGTGAAGAAGACTCTAGCATTTGCTCTGAAGATGCCCCCACCCTAGCCTCATTAGATACAAGCTCGGTGGCATATCTAGAAGCCATTCTACCTGATCAACCTTTAATTGACCTTCTGAGTCTACTCTGACCTCTGCATCTGCCCCTGCCTTAGGACTGCTTTGTCTCTCTAGTTTTCATTGTAGTAATCGTCCTACAAGACATTATTCATTACATCAGTTTCATCATTCAATAACTATAATCATAATCATTCAATCATCCTAGACTCATACTCATACTTATTCCCCTGGGACCTAATAACCTAGGGCTCTGATACCAAAACTTATCAGCTACCCTTCTCTCTGGGGCCACCAACAGCACACCTGCACACCTATGGTAATCGAATAGAGTTTTACTAGTCTTTATGTAGCGCTCCATAAAGAGCTAGAAAACTCCAATAAATTATCATAAGCGGCAGACACTCGAAAATACAGCATGCTAAAAACTTATTATTATCAACTCAATTATATATTCACATCACTCAAATCAACACTAAACATTAACCTGCTCAGATAATATTTTTTATAACATCCTGAGGCAGATTATAAGACCACATTCACAATCGATAGCATAATCACCGATACTAACATTATACTCATAATTCATTCCAAAATACAAGTCTTTCTTTCATTTCAAAAAAAAAAAGTTTAAGATACATCACCAAATCTCACTATACATATATACATATGCATATATACAAATGTCACCCCACACTATCTCAATATACAGGACTATCATCTATACACTCTTGCATCCAAGCAAGCTTCACCAGCTAAGGGTCTGATCCTGCTTATCTTTTAATCCTAGTAGAAAGACCTACTAATCGAAAAGTAAATATCAATCATAGAGGGGTGAGACCTAAGTCCCAGTGATTGGATAGCCATCTAACCATGAAAAAATAGAGAACCATAATATTCACACTATCAACAGTATACTGATACAATATAGCATGTATAATCAAAGTACATTTTTAACATGATATAAAATAAAATAAAATGTAGCTTATTCTTCAAATAATATACCAGTACTGAAATACTCTACAAATAACTTTTCATTGAAAAATAACTCATGAATATAAAGATCCGTGCATGATGCATTACAACATAAAGACATACATTCTTTACCTACAGCCCAGACTTTCTTTATTTACTTTTCTGATCCCTACTGGAATCAACCTGCCCACTGGCATCTCATGTAAACTTTTTTCTCTAGGATAAAGACTTGGCCCACTGGCCCTTTTTAAATCATGATACAAGCTTTTCAAAAGTGGCCCATCAGCATTTCTTTTTTAAAACCAGATGCAAGCTTTTAAATCTCATGATTCTGGGCTGTGTAATGCTTCTGAGGTACCATCCCATAATCATTTTTCTACGGGTGTACTCTCATTGGGTGCATGACTAGCAACAGGATCCCCGCACAAATAGCATCCCTTACCGATGTGGTTTATCCAGCAAAGTGCTTTATTCCTTAACCCTGTAACCTCGAGTTTTCTCTCTGTCCCCATGGGCTATATAGTAACCAGCTCCATTGAGCTATTTTATGCCCCCATGCACTGCTTATAACATGCTCTATTGGGCCTAATCAAGCATGCACTCACCCCTGATCCCGGAGTTCATCGTACGATCGAATCGCAAGGAGGTACCGGCTCAATAGTAGTGTGCAATGCTCATGCTACAATACAGTCTAAAGGGTGATCAGCCCCATAGCTGCCTGGTGCTCACTATGATATATATCAAAATATATCATTTGTAAAGCTTTACCATGCAAATATGCCATGTATATATCAAAAATCCATGCATCGAAACTCAGGCTTATTTCTTTGTACTTAAGACTCATGCTCAAAACTCATTCTTTAAATTCTGTAATAAAACCCATGCATCGGAATATTATATACTAGGTTCTCATTTCTCAGATTTAAAACATACATAATACTCTACTAAACATAACATACCACAACTAGGTATTAATCTCATTATACTGGCTCAAAATAAACTTTTCATTGCTAGATGAGAAACCCACTCACCTTAGTAGGTTACTCTTTCAATACTTAACTCTGGTATTTCGGCTTCTGGAATAACCCTCTTGACCTACGTTAATATACAGACACAATAGCTATTAGGGTTACCTGCACACGAGGTTTTTTTCCGAAACCATGCATGCATACATGATCTAACCTTTGATATCTCATTATTTTCTTATATCCTTTCTCTATTCAAGATTATTTCCACTATTATATCAAAACACAAGAATCTAAAAAAATCTAAAGCTATATAAGATCTAGGAAAGCTATAGCTTAATTACCTGAAACCAAGCACAAAACCCAAGCTTCTCCTTTCATTCCTCTTTCTTTCTCCTTTTTCTTCTTCTTCTTCCTCTCTTTTCTTTCTTTCTTTCTTTTTTTAAGCTGAAACCCATGTTTTTCCTTTTTTTTTCTTTTTCTGATGACTTAGGGGCTAAGGCATGGATAACTTTGAGGCTAAGACATTGGTAAATTTTCATTTTACCCTCACATACTTTTAAAGCACGCTTTTGAAAAATACGTGGTTCACTCATAATCATGCTATTTTGCCTTTAGATTTTCTTTTCTAAATTGCCCTTAGCACAATTAGCAATTGGCATCGAAGTCTTTT
Organism: Calamus simplicifolius; assembly: GCA_900491605.1. NCBI lineage: Eukaryota > Viridiplantae > Streptophyta > Magnoliopsida > Arecales > Arecaceae > Calamus > Calamus simplicifolius. The sequence continues at coordinate 153,831 of UESW01001426.1, read as the reverse complement.
CCCATTTTACCCTTTAACATATATTGTTTAATCCATTTATAGATCAAATTATTTTTATTCATCTAAATCAATACTTTCATATAATATTTATAGGAAAAGACTTTTCTAACTTGAAGAGTTTGAGTTTAGGAATCCAACAGTTCAAACGACACTCAAATCGGACTTAAAACGAAATAAATATAGAATTTTAAAGATTTAATCCAAAAAGTATGTAGTCTTAAAATCGGCTCCAGCAGTCGGCTCTAGAAGATCTTGGAGTTGGCTCTAGCAGAAATTAAAGCTGGCTCCAGACACTGCAACAAATATTAGGTATCTCGACGCTAAAAAAGTTATTTTTTAACGCCAAAAAGCTTTTGCAAGTGTAGGAGTAAAGAGAATGGAGGGAATATTTCCTTACACTTTTTAAAAGCATCGAAAAGAAGCGTTAGAAAAAAACGACACTTGCCAACGATTTTAAGCATCAGCAACATTTACTTTTATCGACGCTTTAAAGCGTCGGCAATATTTTTTTAAAAAAAAACAAACAAAAAATCAACTATTTTTTTTCTAAAATTTTGATCTATTTAATTTTTCTACTTTGGCCACTTGATTTCTGTTTCTGTAGACAAGGAGCTGATCCTTTGACTAAGATAGAAGATTGAGGACTCTGTGGCAGCTTTCTACAGCAACCATATTAGCTAGTTCCACTCCCTCCATCTTAAGGTGCCACAAACCCCAAAAGCTCAATGCTTAATCCCAGGCCATCGCCATCTGTTAAGTGTTAGTAACTCACTGCGGAGGCTAAAGAAAATGGAAAACAAAGCAAGATTTTGATGAGTTCTCCATGTTCTTCTAAATCAAAAAAGAAAGCACACAGTAGCTGTTGCCGCTGAAATCTGTCCTCCGGCTCGGGCGTGATTGGGCTGCAGCGCGGGCTCCCTCCGGGGCGGACCTGCAAGACAGTCCTCACGCGAGAGGCGTTGGGGGTGGCCCTCTGCGGAAGACCCTCCGACGCCCAAGTCAGTGGAGACCAGCAATCAACAAATATGGGGAGAAGGATCCCCCGGGAAGAGTTCCTCCGAGCTCTCGTGGGAGCTTTCATGGCGGAGTGTAAGAACTATGGATGAAAAATGGGCGTAGAATGGCCGTACCTGAGAGGCTTGAGGGTGGTAGTATTTATAGGCGGTCACCTGACTTCTTGGACGTGCTCTGGATGAGGTCTGAAAGTTGTTGGGATTCGAAACGGATTCGAATCAGGTTGTTACAGGGCCGGTAGGATCCGTATCTGGTTAGTTAGAGGATCAACGGCTGGGAGGCGGGGAGAGCTGGCCGATGGCGCGAGACTCAGTGGCCGCGTGGTCCCTAGGCCACTATTGTAGGTCCTAGGCCACGTTTTGGCATGATTTCTTGTTTAGAATCTTATTCTGTTACAGTGAATTGAACTCTCCCGCGCCAGATTCCGCAGAGGTGTTGTGGTTCAGTCATCATTGCTGGCGGAGGCTCGGCGGAGGTAGGTGCCGAGGCACAAGGAGCCAACGTGGCAGCCATAAATGCCTTCATGCATGGAAGAAAATAAGGCATTGAATGCCTTAAAGCAGGTGAATATAAGTGGCCTTTATGAGGTCATAAATGCCTTGATGCAAAGACTTAGCGTGGTTGCGGAGGCCGAGGTATATTTGCCGAGGCATGTTGGCCGAACTATATTTGCCGAGGCATGTTGGCCGAACTATGTTGGCTGAGCTATGCTGAAGCTGGCTGATGCTGAGGCTGGCCGAGCTATAATGGCCGAGCTATGTTGGCCGAGCTATGCTGAAGCTGGCTGATGCTGAGGCTGGCCGAGCTATGTTGGCCGAGCTATGCTGAAGCTGGCTGATGCTGAGGCTGGCCGAGCTATAATGGCCGAGCTATGTTGGCCGAGCTATGCTGAAGCTGGCTGATGCTGAGGCTGGCCGAGCTATGATGGCCGAGCTATGTTGGCCGAGCTATGCTGAAGCTGGCTGATGCTGAGGCTGGCCGAGCTATGATGGCCGAGCTATGTTGGCCGAGCTATGTTGGCCGAGCTATGTTGAAGCTGGCTGATGCTGAGGACCGAGCTATGATGGCCGAGCTATGTTGGCCGAGCTATGTTGGCCGAAGTATGCCTTCTCCTCTCTTTTTATTCTATTAAATGCTGGCCAAGTCATTATGACCGTTTCTGCACCATTGAATGCTCCGGCTCATTGATTTGATGGATATTAATGAGGGGGCCTTTGGGAGAACCCACGCACATGACGTGGCTCCTTTTTTTCCCTCTTGCTCTCTTTCTTCATTATGAGGAGACTCTTGTTGCTAGAATGTCGCGCCAGTAGGCCAACTGGCAAGCAGGGCATTTGGACTGGGCGTGACCCCATCGCGATGTGAGTGCTCAATAATGCAATGACGATTTTACCCCTCATCAGTAGCATTAGATTACTCACTTGCAAATTAAACACAATAAAGGGAGAAAAACAGAAAATACTGCCAAACAAAACAAATTAAAAACCCTAGAAGAGCCCCCATAAACTTTTAATCCCAAAAGCTAACGACATTAAAAATAAAATAAAAAATCAAAACGTGCTCGGAAGGCAGATCACTAGAAATCGATTTAAAAAATAAAACGAGGAAGTAGAAAACAGGAGGAACGACTTATGATTTGAAAATACGGAGGTCGGCATAGGTGAGGGCGGCGCCGGTCGCTGCATCGATGAATGCAGGCTTGGAGGAAGAAGAGGCGGAGTGGGAGAGGAGGAATTCAGGGACAGAGAGATCAGAGGGGACTGGAGGTCGAGATGAACTACATGGACTGCTGTAGATGCCCGTAGAGGGGCAGAACAAGCCACTCTCGTCTCGTCTTCCCATCTCTCTCTCTCTCTCTCTCTTCTCTCTCTCTCTCTCTTTCTCTTTCTATGAGATATTTTAAAATCCCTACGCTTTTGATTTAACAACTTGTCTTAACATTTAATATTTTAAAATCTCTACACATTTTTAAGACGAAATGTTTTGGCGTTTGAGTTGTGAAAATGAGACGGAAGTCGATGCTTTTTAAAAATTTTTGTTCATAGAGACGAAATATTTTGGCGCTTGCATTATGAAAATGAGGCGGGAGATAAAAATATGATGTTGATGCCAACGCTAAATAGTGTCGGCATCGTATTACTCTAAATACGATGATCGGTATCAAAAAATATGATATTGATGCTTTAAAGCGTCAGCATTTTACGATAAAAATACGATGCGACGCTTCGACAACCTGATGTAGAGAGGCAGAACAAGTTGCTACACCTATATTTTATTGTAGTGCTACTCATTTACATCATAAGCTTTTCGTTTTACATTTATCAAGCAGCTAAGATATCCACATGTCATTAAAACCATCAACTTTTATTATAAATAAAATGCCATTAATATTACCAAAATTACAAGATTTTTATGATGCTATAATATGAGTGTTTGGCTATCAAAGTATCTTACGCATTAAAACTTATAAATTTTTTATATTATTATTATACGATTATTGATTATAGTAATATAATTAGAAGATTGAAAAAAATTTGATGGCTTACTTGAGAAAACAATCTTTTATAAGCTTTGAATCTTGCAAAATTTTTGCTTGAAAAATTTTGGTAAACGATGTATGTAGTTTTCTTAACGTGATTATCCTGATTAGATATTATTAAATATATTTATAGATAGCAAGATTGAATACATTTGTTTAAAACATTCAAAAATAAATAAATGTACAATCTATAATTTATAGGCATAATGTTTAATTTTGCTCTTATTTGAAGACTCTTGGATCAATGTAGATGATGGTATCACTAAAATGATTATCTATTGAGACTCATAGAATTTTATCAATAAAAGTTCTGAGAAGCTGTTTTTTAAGGTTATAACATTTCAATCACTTACACAAAGGAGATAATTGTCTCTATCAATTTTAGAGACAGTGTGAGTCATTAGTAAGAAAATTTTATTAGCTCTAAAAGAATCTGTCTGTTTAAAGGGTATAGTTTTCCAAAGAAACCATTCTTACTAATTGACTTATTTAGAAGGTGATTAAATGTGCCCTATATATTCTGTTTAAAAATGTCCATATTGTGGATACATTTTTGAACCTCAAGAATATGCTAAAACTTATATTAAAAAAATTTAAAGAATATATTTTTTAGGACAATATTTTCTAAGAAAATGACAGTGCACTTTGATATTTTTTAAAAAGTTTTTCTAAAAAAGTTTATTAAAAAGAGAGAAAAAAAAAGACTAGAAAGCAAATACCGATCATACATATCATTTATTTTTTAGTAAAAAGAAAAAAAAATGTGTAGGCCTTACCTATAATTTTTCTTTTCCTTTTCATCTAAAAAGGAGACAATTACAACCCCCTTCAAAAAAAAAAAAAAACTTAACCCATCAAACAAAATATGTATTGCAATGTTTTTTTAAATTAAAAAAAGATTAATCTACAAATTATATTATATTTTTTGAATATGATTCCAGCTAACACCATTGTTCTTTTGCCATCATAATAGATATATGTCCTTTGTTTGGTCCGGAGTGGTGGCGTCGAAGATTGAATGGGAAAATAGAGGGATTCTTTCCACTAACTTGATGGGACGTCACAATGAAACAAAATTTTATCGAAACATTGTTTTTGCTCTCGTCCTTTTTTCTCATATAAGTTGTTAAAATTTAAAATATTGTTAGAACAAAAACAGCTCATAAACGTTTCCATGGCCCCTGATTTCAAGAACGACGCAATCTAAATTCAAGCCTCATTTGGTTGCAGAAATGGAGTCAAGCAAGGAAAAGAATTAAGATGGTAATAGAATCAAGATAAGAATGAAATGAAATGAACATAACGATTTTGTGTTTGTTTAGGGTAAAAATTAAGTATAAAATAAAGTACTAATTATATTTCTTTAATTTTTCTATGTGGCTAAATTCAGGATCAAGTCAGCTTCCATAGGAGGAAAAAGTCTTTGTGCATGGTTTGGTGTAGGATAATACTATATCGCATACAGTGATTTATTCGCATGCACATACATAGAGAATATTTTTATACAGTCACACATGCACCGGGATTAATCACCATATGAATGCGCATATTTGCGCACAGTGCACAAAGAGTTTTCCTTCATTGGAGTTTTGTTATTGGGACCATTTCGTACTTCGGGCTTTTGGTCCAACATGGGCTTTAGTCTACGATCGGTTCGACCTGGCTTGGACTTTTATGGTAGGGATCATTCCGGACTTCTTGCCTAGGAAAAGTCCTACACCGTGCCCGCTAATTGGCTATGCACGTGCGGCTGCATATGCGGTGCATGAAAGGATAAAATTATTTTTGATTATGCACGATCGTATGCATGTGCGGTTAAACACTGCTTGGTGCACAAAGCCCTTTCCTCTGGCTTATGGTTCAACACGGGCTTTAGCCTACAATCGATTTTAGGCCCGGCCTTGGAGTTTTGTGACCCTGACCAATCCGGGCTTCTAGCTCATGGTCCAACACGAGCTTTAGCATACAATCGGACTTTGGATTATTTTAAGATTGGATATTTGGGTTGGTAGAGCAGAGTAAAGGAAGCAGATTTATGTGGCCGACCGCATGTAGTTAGAAAAAGGCTTAGATGAGTTGAGTTGAGATAGTTGGGTTGGTGCAACCCATTGACATAACAACTTATACATTATAACACTTTTAATCAAATAAGACATTGCAATAAAGAGAAACTTTAAAAGAATTTAAGATAGCACATATTGGTACAACCTATTGCACTTCAAGAAGTAAATTTTTTTCTCTCTTTTTTATTCCAAATATAGGCTTTTAATTTTTTTTTCTTTGTTTTTTCATTCCTACTCATTAACCATCATTCAAACATATTCTAAATTTGAAAGTTATAAAAATTTATTTTTTTAAAAAATAAAGAAGAGTGAGTAACTTTAATTCCATGTAGATTATTGTTGATGCTATTGGTACACAATCTCAAGGCTTAAAATAATAATGTCGCGGCAAATTTTATTTGATATTTTTACTGCATATATATATATATAATGTCACGGCAAATTTTATTTGATATTTTTACTGCATATATATATATGGTTAAAAATATTATTTTTCAAAAGTTGCTCACGTATTTCTTTTAATTTATATAAAAAAAATCCATCCTTCCAGAACTTGAAACCATCTATTACCCTGATTGAAATAACATAACTCCGGCTATGCCTCCGTCGGTCTATTCCTCTTGCTAGCCCCTCTCTTCCTATAGCGTCGGATGGGGTTAAGTCTGGGCAGGCTTCGGGTCGACGGATGTGGGATCCGGCTTTCGCTGGGTCTTGCCGTCTCCTTCGCCGTCGGTTATAGCGTCTCTGGAAGCATCCTTTTCGGATATTATTCGCGTCCCTGTAGCTGAGTTGGAGGCCGAAGTGGCGAGATGGCAGTCGAGAGCCATTCTGGTATGTTCTTACCATAAGTGGGTTCCGGTAGAGGCGGTGATCAGGGAGTTTAGAAGAGCGGGAATTCAAGGTGAAATTGCTCCGATCAGTCTGGCATTCCGGTGCCATTTATTCCGTTTTGAAGATCCGAATGCATGTGACACGGTTCTTAATCGTCCTTGGATGGTTAACGGACAGGTTATTGGGTCAGAGCCATGGCGGCCGGAATTCTTCTCGGTTGAGGATGCGATTATGTCGGCTCTGGTTTGGGTGCGGCTCCCCAACCTTCCGATGGAGTTCTGGAAGGAGGAATTCATCAGGGTCATTCTGGAACCAGCTGGGCAGTTCATCTGTCTGGATGCTTCTACTGTGGCGAAGAGCAGAGGTGGTTTCGCCAGGGCATGTCTCCGGGTCGACCTTCGTCGTCCTCTGAGGCCGGGTGCACGGATTCAAGGGATCGGCCTCCCCTTTTGGCAGCAATTTGCTTTTGAAAATCTGGAGGGGATTTGTGCTTCCTATGGAACGTTGCATCTGAGTGGCCCTTGTTCTCAGTCTGGTTCAGGAGTCGAAGGTGCAGCCTCCAGCCCTGTATATGGTCCGTGGATTGCAGCAGTTCATCAAAGAAGGGATGCCCCACGTTCCCAGTGGGATGAGAGGAGGAAGATGCAGTCGGTGTCGTCTCGGGGGCCTCTGGTAGCGGATCGAGAACTCAGAGGAAGCTTGTGTTCCCTTGAGTGGTCCTGAAGCTGCTGAGGGCTGGAGCCTTCCTGCAAAGCTGGCTCGAAGGAGGTGCCGATTCCTTCAATGGTAGGGGGCATTTCAGCCATGGCTTCTGGGTGTCCAGTGGGGGAGTCTTTGCAAGGTTGTTCAGTCTCAGTTAAGGTGCCGGGACAGGGTGAGCATGCCGGTTTTGCTTCAGTAGAGAATGTTTTGTTGTAGGCTGATAAGGTGGATTCTGGTGAGATGGGTCTGAATAATCCTCTTTTGAAGAAGAACCCCTTTGCCTCTCTTGGATTGATGTCGGGGAAGGTGGCATTCTGGTTAATAGGGATGTTTGTCCGGGTCCCCTTAAGCGGGCCAGACCAGTTGATTATCAGGCCCCGAGGGCAATTTCTAAATCTGGGAAACAAAAAGGAAAAGGCAAGTCTTGGACCTGTAAAAGCTCTGGGATATCGATGGATTCCCAGGAAAGGATGTGCCTGGCCTCCTACTCTCTGGAAGGAGGTCAGGAAGTGGTTAGGTCCTGCTCTGACAAGCCGGTGGGTTTTTCCTCGAAGGTTTTAGATAGTGTAAACATGAGATCAGGTCCCCTGTCTCCGGTTTAGTCTCCTCGGGCTTTTGTCGTCAGTCAGGAGCCAGAGGCTGGTCCATCTTTGTTAGCTGAGGGGGATACCTCATCCAGTGGGTGCCTATCTGATATTGCGATGGTGGAGGACCAGGGATGGGGTCCCAACTTCATCATCCTTGTAAATGAAGATCTTAATTTGGAATGTTAGAGGAGCTCGAAAGCCTTCATTTCGATCCTCCTTTAGTAGATTGGTGCAGATTCATAATTTTGATATATGAGTTCTTTTGGAAACAAGGTTGTCGGGTGACAGTCTGGCTCAGTTTAGGAAGCAGATTTCTCGGTCCTGGTCTTCGTATGCGGTTGAGGCTGAAGGTTTGTCTGGAGGTATGCTGGCCATTTGGCTTGCCGATACTGTTAAGATTGATGCTTTTCATCAGTGCAACCAGCAGATAGGTCTTGTAGTCTCTGAGGGGTCCTCTGATCCTTGGCTTCTATCAGCTGTTTATGCAGTACGGATTATCGGGAGAGACGGATCCTATGGTCTGAGTTGCTTTCCCTTCTTGCTCAGGGACTCCCATCTACCATTGCCGGTGATTTTAACTGCATCACTGAGGCTAACGAAAAGCGTGGAGGGCGACGGTTTACGGCCTCGGCTGATGTTAGTGAGTTCAGAACCTTCATAGGATCATCGGGGCTGCTGGATTTGGGGTACTCTGGGACCCAATTCACTTGGTGTAACAACCGTCAGGGTTCGGTTCGTGTTTGGGAGAGACTTGACAGAGCTATGGCTACGGATCAGTGGCTTCATAGGTTTCACGAGGTTACTGTTGCCCACCTTCCTAGGATTGCTTCTGATCATTGCCCCATTTTGATTTCAACGGAGGCTTCTATGTATTATCGCAGACAGTTTAGATTTGAGCAGTTTTGGACTGTCCATTCTGCTGCTCGGTCGATCATTTCGCAGATTTGGCACCTTCCTATTAGGGAAATGCTATTTATAGGTTATCTCGGCGTCTTATGATGGTTAGACGTCGTCTATCCAGATGGAATAGGCTGGAGGTCGGGGATCTGGTTAGACAAGTCGAAAGGGTAGAAGTCGACATTTCTGCCTTACAGGAGAAGGAGGATCAGGACGGGTTTTTGTTGGATTCGGACCTCTCATTGCTTCGGGACTCACTGACTCTCCATCACTCTCTTCTCCGTCAGCAGGAGATGTTTTGGAGGCAGAGATCCAGGGTTCAGTGGATATGTGAGGGGGATCGTAACACCAGATTTTTCCATTAGGCCACTTTAAAGCGGCGGTCCGCTAACAGGATTCGGAGATTAGTTGATGTTGAAGGGCATACTCTGGAGGACATCCACTCTATTAGGGATTTGCTTTTCCATTTCTTTCAGACTAGATGGACTGAGTCCGAGGGGGAGGGGGCTCCGGTTGTTCGTGTGCCTGATTCTAGGAAGATTTCGGCCAAGGAGAATGATATGTTACTCAGGCCTATAACAGAGGAGGAAATCCGGGAGGCGCTTTGGGAGCTTGGCTCGGATAAGGCCCCTGGGCCTAATGGATTTCCGCCTTCTTTTTACCATCACTATTGGGGGATTGTTGGGCGAGAGGTGACTTAAGCTATTCAAATTGTATTCCAGACAAAGAGCATTCCTCAAGAGTGGAACCAGACTTTTATTTCTCTGGTGCCCAAGCATCCGGAGGCTTCTCTCCCGCAGCACTTCCGGTCTATTAGCCTTTGCACCACTTTGTATAAGATATGTGCTCGTCTTTTAGCTGGCCGCCTTCGTCTTGTTCTTCTCGCCTCATTTCTATTGAGCAGGGGGCTTTTATTAGAGGGCGTTCTATTTCTGATAATGTTCTCATCGCCCAGGAATTTATGCATGATCTTCAAAGAGCCCCAGCCAGTCGTTGTCTTATGGTGGTAAAGCTTGACATGGAGAGAGCTTATGATAGGATGAGTTGGTCTTTCTTACACCGCTTGCTCCAGGAGTTTGGGTTTGAAGAGCTGTTCATCAAGTGGATCTTGGCTTCTATTCAGAGGCCTTCTTTTTCTCTGATTATCAATGGATGCCCGACGGAGTTTTTCCATTCTACTGTTGGTCTGAGGCAGGGGTGCCCGTTATCCCCTTTATTGTTCATTCTAGCTGTGTATGATCTTTTCGTGCTTTTCATCAGGCACAGCAGAATCAGAGGATTGTCCCATTCATGGCTAGGAGTCAGGGCCCTGCGGTCTCCCATCTTCTTTTCGCTGATGACTGTATTCTTCTGGGTCAGGCTTCCATTGATAATGCGGCTTCCTTACATTCAATTGTGCAGAACTATTGTCTGGCTTCGGGTCAGAGGGTTAACTATCTCAAATCTTCTATATGCTTCAGCCCGAAGACCATCAGATCTACTAGGGAAGCCATTACTAATCTGTCAGGCATATCTACTCAGACTGATCGATTTTTGTATCTGGGGATCCCCATTACAGGTAGACGTCCCCGTTGTTCTGACTTTGCTAAGCTAGAGAGGAGGGTTCGTCAGTGCCTTGAGGGGTGGCAGGTCACTAGTTTATCTATGATGGCCAGGGTCATTATTATTCGATCGGTTCTCTCTTCGCTTCCTCTGTATCTTCTGTCAAATACTGCTATTCCGACTACCTGTCTTAGGAGGATAGAGAGATGCTTCAGAGACTTTCTTTGGGCCTCTATGCAAGATGGTCATTGCATGCATCTATTATCCTGGGACATGGTCTGTATGCTTATCCAAGAAGGCGGTCTTGGTATTCATTCTCTGATTGTTAGAAGAGAAACTCTGTTTGCTAGACATGCTTCTCGTTTTCTCTTGGAGCCGCAGTGTCTGTGGAGCTCTCTGATGCGAGCGAGGTATGGGGAGTGGACATCCGGCTTGCCCATTTTGCCGATCCGCGATCTTCCAACTTTTGGAAGGAGATTTGCAGATATGGTCAGTTTATCCTGGAGAATGTTTCATGGAGTATCGGAGATGGTTATTCGATTGATGTTACCCAGGATACTTGGATTTTTGAGCTCCCCCTTTCGAGGTGGCCCTCTTTTATTAATATGGATGCCCCCTTCAGTTTAAGGGTTAAGGATTTGATTTCTCGGGATTCCCACACTTGGCATATCCCACGGTGACATGGTTATTTGGGAGGAGCTTTCTCGGCGGATTCTATTTATGCCTCTTATGCCTGGCTGTGATGGTGATTCTAGGCTTTGGCAGAGATCTTGTCTCTCTAGGGCCCCCTCCAAGGACCTTATGAGGAGTTTCAGGCCTCAGTCCCGCGCACTGAGGATGCTGCTTGGATTTGGAAGCTTCCCACCATTCCTAGGGTTCAGCTTTTTATTTGGAAGCTTCTTTGGGGCTGCCTTCCTACGTCGGGTCTTCTCTCTAGGAGGGGTCTATCTATTCAGCCGATCTGTCCTCTTTATTGGCTGGAGGAGGAGACGGATGACCACGCTATCTTTCTATGTCCTAGAGCTCGACAGATATGGCATCTGATGGGTTTTTCTAGCAGATTGGAGGCTACGGCATCTCCGCACTCCTCCTTTTTTCATGATATTTGGTGGGGATCTCAGCATAAGCGTGGTCTTTGGGCAGCCACAACATATCAGATTTGGCTGTCAAGGAATGAGTTCATTTTTTTCTAATACCACTGCTTCTCCTCATAGGATTGTGAGGAAGATAAGATTACTGATTATGGACTATGGCCGTGTCTTCTCTGGTGTTGGTTCTGGCTCCTCTGGCCGCTGGGGTTCCCCTGCTGCTTTGGCAGCGAACCGGTATCCAGTTTTCATCTCTTGGGAGCCCCCCCTCCAGGGTCTGTCAAAATCAACTTCGATGGGAGTGTCGTGGTAGAGCTGCTGGTTCTGCGTTCATCATCGTGGGGCGGTGGGTGATTTGTTGGCGGCAGGAGGTTTTGGTGCTCTTGACTATTCTGTCCCGATGGCTGAGCTCTATGCGGCTTGGGCGGAATTTCTTACGCCGTTCGGATTCTCCGCGCTCCTAGGATCATGATCGAGGGTGATTCTATGACGGTCATTTATTGGTTGCAGAAGGAGAATTGTTTTGAAGGTCCCTCTAATCCAATCTTGAGAGATATTTGGTCAATTCTGCGAGTGACCGGCTCTGTCCTGATCCGTCATATATATCGAGAAGCCAATGCGGCAGCAGATTGGGCGGCTACCTCTATGGCTCAGCATACTGGTTCATGAATTTGGAGGCCTGGAGATCACTGTCCTATTGTTCTTGTTAAATATGTCTTGAATTTTATATATCGGGTCCGGGTTTTTTGACCCAACCCGATATTCTTGTTGGGCCCGGACCAAACCGGTCCGCTAGGGTTTATTTTATGGAAGTATTTTTTGGGGCGTATATATAGATATACGTGTGAAAACTTCTGTAAGGGTTTTGAGACCTCCTCCTTTTTTGATAATGAACTTTGTTTGCCTTGCCCGTGGATGTAGATCACATGATCGAACCACGTAAATTCTTGGTGTTCCTTTGTTTGTTTATTGCTTTGATTTGTTTATTGATCTGATTTCCGCAACAAACTGGTATCAGAGCCTTGGTTCGGAAATAATTTTGTTGAAAAAAAAGGGGGAAAAACCCTAACCCTAATCCCCTTTTGTCCCTTCTCATCTCCCACGGGAGACAGCTCGTGTTGTGGTGGAGTTTTTTGGAGGTGGCCGCAACCTCCATCGTATTCCTAAAAGGATTTTATCCCGCTGGGGCATTCGAGAGGAGGAGGTATATGAATGTTGTGGTCCAGAAGGCCCGGCATCCGCTGCTATCCAACTACATCCATTCTGCAACTTCTGGCCTCCTCCCATTCATCGAAAAGTAGGGTTGCATCTGTCTCAAAGAGGCCCGTCAGCAATCCCGCACTCTCCCTCGATCGGAGTGCTGGTTCGGTGGGGGATCCTCGGATCTGTCGCGGCTTTTGGGGGGATTCCACTCTGGCGATTGCGGTCTGGTCAGCGGGGGATCCAATTTGCCACAACTCCTTGGAGCTCTTTGCCTGCTTCACATCTCTCTCCACCACAAAAGAGAAATCAATCCGGCGAATCATGGAGAGACGCTTCTCTTCATGACCGAGTTCTGGAGGGAATTGCTCGTTCCCGAACTCATCAATCGCGTCGAGGTGCTTGATCGGGAGCTTGTCGAGATCGATCCGCACCGCCCCTCCCTCCATCTTCGCTCTCTCCGATCGTCGCCGGAGGACGAGGGAGACAAGACAGAACAGCACCGGAACCCTAATCAACAAACGAGAAGCACGGGGACGAATTCACGACGGGGACAAGCGGCGGAAGGCCCCGTTAAATTTTGCTAGAAGGATTCCACAAATTTTGCGAACAGTTTCAGCCTCCTTTTTCCGTCCGTGAAGCTGTTCCAAGGATCTCTTCTTCTTCTTCAATCAAAACAGAAAGATCGTTTCGTTCTTAGGAATTTTTTGGGATGTCATCTTTGAAGTTTCAGATTGCACCATTTGATGGACAGAACAACTTCGGATTATGGAGAATAAAGATGAAGGCTTTATTGAAGCGAGAGGGTTCTGTTAGGGCACTGGATAATAATTATACAGATGACATGACCACGGCTGAGATTGAAGAGATGGATGAGAAGGCGCATAGTGCGATCCAGTTGTCTCTAGAAGATAATGTTTTGCGAGAAGTCGCAGATGAGGAAACAGCGGCCGGTCTTTGGAAGAAACTGGAAAGTCTCTACATGAAGAAATCTTTAACATCGAGACTTTATTTGAAGCAGCGTCTTTATACCCTAAAGATGCGAGAAGGTACGCCTATTAAGGAACACTTGAATGAGTTTAATAAGATTGTTATGGATATGAAAAATCTAGATATTAAACTCGAGGAAGAAGATCAAGCTTTGATTGTGTTATGCTCATTGCCTGCCTCATACAAAATTTTGTGAACTCGATGCTTTATGGACGTGAATCCATAACTCTAGAGGATGTTAAAGCATCCTTGAATTCTGCAGAATTGAGAACAAAATTGAATGGAAATACTAGTGGAGACAGGGCAGATGGTTTATTCGTGAGAGGTAGGGCCAAGAAGAAGGATAAAGCTTTTAGAAAGAAATCTATTGGTCGTTCAAAATCTAGGCCACCTGTAGATACGACGAACGTTGAGTGCTACTATTGTCACAAGAAAGGACATTACAAGTCAGATTGCCCTGTGCTCAAGAGAAAGGATAAGCAACGTAGTCAACGTCAAGATGCGGCGAATATTGCTGAGAAAGATGAGTCTAATGTGTCAGACAGAGTTCTTACGACATGCTCTGTTGTTAGTTTTTCAAACGATGTTTGGATAATGGATACAGGAGCATCATATCACATGTGCCCAAATAGGGAATGGTTCACCACATACGAACCATTGAATGGTGAATCAGTTTTTATGGGAAATGATGCAGTATGCCAAATTGTGGGAATTGGTACTGTTCAGATTAAGTGCCATGACAAAGTTGTGAGAACCTTGACTGAAGTTAGGCACATACCAGACTTAAAGAGAAACCTTATTTCTTTGAGCTGTTTGGATTCCATTGGGTGTATGTACTCAGGTGGAGGTGGAGCTCTAAAAGTCACCAAAGGCAATCTAGTTGTGATGAGAGGAAACAAGGTGAATCACTTGTATCATCTACAGGGTAGCACAGTTATGGGTTCTTCGATTGGCACAGCAAATTCTGTTTCTGCTGATGATAGAACAAAATTGTGGCATATACGTTTGGGCCATATGAGTGAGCGTGGCATGACAGTTTTGAGTAAACGTGGTTTACTATGTGGTGAGCAGACATCCTCACTAGATTTCTGTGAGCACTGTGTTCTTGGCAAGCAGTGCAAGGTCAGTTTTAGTACAGGCACACATTCAACGAAGGGTACACTCGACTACATACATTCTGATTTATGGGGACCGGCACAGGTTCCATCTAAGGGTGGTGCTCTTTACTTTGTGACATTCATTGACGATTATTCCAGAAAAGTTTGGGTTTATTTTCTGAAAAGAAAAAGTGAAGTGTTTGAAACCTTCAAGAAGTGGAAAGCCCTTGTTGAGAATCAGACAGGGAAGAAGATCAAACGTCTGAGGACCGATAACGGTCTTGAGTTCTGTGGTGGTGATTTTAATGAATTCTGTGCAGATGCAGGTATCGTTCGACACCGTACAGTCAGGTACACTCCACAGCAAAATGGAGTGGCAGAAAGGATGAACAGAACTTTATTGGAGAGGGCAAGATGCATGCTCTCTAATGCTGGCATGGAAAAGGCTTTTTGGGCTGAAGCAGTTAACACATCTTGCTATCTAGTTAATCGTTCTCCTTCAACAGCAATTGAATGCAAGACTCCTTTTGAGATGTGGTCAGGTAAGCCTTGTGATTATTCAAATCTAAAGGTTTTTGGATGCCCTGCTTACTATCATGTTAAGGATGGTAAACTTGAACCTAGAGCAAAGAAGTGTATCTTTGTTGGTTATGCTGATGGTGTGAAGGGTTATCGTCTGTGGTGCATAGAACCTAATTCACCTAAATTCATTATTAGTAGGGATGTTACTTTTAATGAAAAGTTTATGCTAGATCAAAGGAATGTTGTTGATGAGTCTGCAGGAAACCATGAGAGTGATACAAATGAGGTGGAGGTTCAGGTTGAGCTTCGAAAAAAAGGCTCTCAAAATGATTTGAGCGATCAAATTGTTACTATTGATTCTAGTTCAGATGAGGAAGCTCTAGATGAGGTGGAGCAGCCATACTCTATTGCTACTGGCAGAGAAAGGAGGGAGATTCGAGCCCCTCAAAAATATGGGTTTTCTGATCTGGTGGCTTATGCCCTTACGACAGCAGAAGATATGGGTATTCAGGAACCATCTACTTATACTGAAGCTGTTACTTGTTCGGAATCAGAAAAGTGGACTGTTGCTATGGCTGAAGAACTGGAATCACTTCACAAGAACCAGACTTGGGACTTGGTGCCATTGCCTAAAGAAAAAAGAGCCATTGGGTGTAAATGGGTCTTTAAGAAAAAGGAAGGTATTCCAGGAGTTGAAATTAGTAGATGCAAGGCAAGACTTGTAGCTAAAGGTTACAATCAGAGGGAGGGAATTGATTATGATGAAGTGTTCTCTCCTGTTGTGAAACACACTTCTATTCGTGTGTTGCTGGCTATAGTTGCTCAATTTGACTTAGAGCTTGAGCAACTCGATGTGAAGACAGCCTTTTTGCATGGTGAGCTTGAGGAGACTATTTATATGGCCCAGCCTGAGGGCTATTATGTAGAAGGCAAGGAAGATCATGTATGTCGATTGAAGAAATCATTGTATGGTTTGAAGCAGTCTCCAAGACAGTGGTATAAAAGATTCGACAGTTTTATGATACGGAGCGGTTATCATAGGAGCAGCTATGATAGTTGCGTGTACTTCAGGAAAATTTCAGATAAATCCTTTGTCTATCTCCTTTTATACGTGGATGACATGCTCATTGCTGCAAAGAACATGACAGATGTGTTGATCTTGAAGAAATGTCTCAGTAAGGAGTTTGAAATGAAAGATCTGGGTCCTGCCAAGAAGATCTTAGGAATGGAGATTCAGAGAGACAGAAAAGCAGGTAAGTTATATCTCTCACAGAGGAGATATATTGAGAAGGTACTTGAGAAGTTTGGGATGCAAAACTCTAAGCCTGTCAGTACACCTTTAGCATCACATTTTAGACTCTCAGCTATACATTCACCTCAGTCAGAGGTCGAGGAGGCTGCAATGTCTCCTGTCCCATACTCCAGTGCAGTTGGTAGCTTGATGTACGCTATGGTATGCACTCGTCCCGACATTGCGCAGGCAGTTAGTGTGGTAAGCAGATATATGGCACATCCTGGAAAGGTCCATTGGCAGGCAGTGAAATGGATACTTAGGTATCTTAGAGGCTCCACAAAATTGGGCCTAATGTTTGATAGAAATAGTTCTAACTGTACTTCTGTTGTGGGATTTGTGGATTCTGATTATGCTGGGGATATTGATAAGAGAAGATCTTTGACTGGCTATCTTTTCACATTATCTGGCTCGGCTATAAGTTGGAGATCAACCTTACAGTCGACAGTTGCTTTGTCTACAACAGAGGCAGAGTATATGGCAGCAACAGAAGCAGTAAAAGAAGCTATTTGGTTACGAAATCTTGTTCAAGAACTTGGGCTCAAGCAGGAAGACAATTCAGTTGTCTTTTGTGACAATCAGAGTGCTATTTGCTTGATTAAAAATCAAGCATATCATGAGAGGACTAAGCACATTGATATCAAGTATCATTTTATTCGAGAGGCATTTACTGAGAGAAATATTACAGTAAAGAAAGTTGATACTGCTGACAATCCTGCTGATATGCTGACCAAGATAGTTCCCGCCAACAAGTTTAAGCATTGCTTGGACTTGATTGGCATGCTTGTTTGAGGTTTGCTCCTTCTGGGGCTTGGTGGCGAGGTGAATGAAAGTTCTATTTTTGTTTTTTCTTGAAGTGGATATGTTTTTTCGTTGTATCCCTTGTTTCCTACACCGAGTTAGCTCACGTAGGCTTAGGGATGCTGGGAGAATATGTTCGACTTCTAGTTTGTTAAATTCAAGCCAAGGTGGAGATTTGTTAAATATGTCTTGAATTTTATATATCGGGTCCGGGTTTTTTGACCCAACCCGATATTCTTGTTGGGCCCGGACCAAACCGGTCCGCTAGGGTTTATTTTATGGAAGTATTTTTTTGGGGCGTATATATAGATATACGTGTGAAAACTTCTGTAAGGGTTTTGAGACCTCCTCCTTTTTTGATAATGGAACTTTGTTTGCCTTGCCCGTGGATGTAGATCACCATGATCGAACCACGTAAATTCTTGGTGTTCCTTTGTTTGTTTATTGCTTTGATTTGTTTATTGATCTGATTTCCGCAACAGTTCTTCAGCATATTTTGTCTTCTGATGTATCCGGGCTGATTCACACGAGACTTATGTGATCGCCCGTTTGTAATAAAAAAAAATAAAGTAATAAAATATACAGCACATGTTTCAGTGTCTAATACTATATGTATAATTTGAATTAAGTTATAGTTTACGTTGATTTTCGCAAAAAAGAAACCGAGTAAGATATGATATCGGGTACAGTAGAATCATATCTTTAAGAAACATTAAAATACGGGACGAGCCACCACATGTTTCACTGCCCAATACTATACGTTTTCCAAAGAATCTGTCTGTCTAAAGGTTATAGTTTTCCAAAGAAATCATTCTTATTAATTGACTTATAGATTCTGTTTTAAAATGTCCATATTGTAATACATTTATTAACCTCAAGAATATTGCTAAAACTTATATTCAAAAAAATTTCAGAAGAATATATTTTTTAGGACAATATTTTCTAAGAAAATGCCAGTGCACTTTTGATATTTTTTTGAAAAGAAATTTCTAAAAAATTTATTAAAAAGAGAGGAAAAAATATTAAAAAATAAATACCTCTCATACGTATCATTTATCTTCCAGTAAAAAAAAAAAATATGTGTAGGCCTTACATATAATTTTTCTTTTCCTCTTCATCTAAAAAGAATAGAGTTACAATCCTTCTCCAAATATATAATATATATATAACCCATCAAACAAAATATGTATTGCAAAGTCTTTTTTAAAATAAAAAAAATTAATCTACAAATTATATTATATTTTTTGAATATGATTCTAGCTAATACCATTGTTCTTTTGCTATCATAATAGATATGTCCTTTGTTTTGGTCCGGAGTACGGGCGTCGAAGATTGAATGGGAAAATAGAGGGATTCTTTCCATTAACTTGATGGGCCATCACACTGAAACAAAAATTTTATCAAAACATTGTTTTCGCTCTCGTCCTTTTTTTTTTTCTCATATAAATTGATAAAATTTAAAACATTGTTGGAACAAAAACAGTTCGTAAACGTTTCCGTGGCCCCTGATTTCAAGAACGACGCAATCTGAATTCAAGCCTCATTTGGTTGCGAAAATGGAGTCAAGCAAGGAAAAGAATTAAGATAGTAATAGAATCAAGATAAGAATGAAATGAAATGAACATAGCGATTTTAGTGTTTGTTTAGGATAAATAATTTAAGTATAACATAAAATACTAATTCTCTTTCTTTATTTTTCTTTGTGGCTAAATTCTAGATCAAGTCAGCTTTCATTAGAGGAAAAAGTTTTTGTGCATCACACGGTGCAAGACGCATGCATCGCATACAGTGATTTTTCACACACGTGCATCGAGAACATTTTTATCGTTTTGATATCGCACGTGCAGTCACACACGCATGCAGATCAATCACCGTATGCGATACGAGCATTTGCACATCGCATACAATGCACAAAGAGTTTTTCTTGATTGAAGTTTTGTCGTTGGGACCATTTCGGACTTCAAAGCTTATAGTCCAATATGGGCTTTAGCCTATAATCGATTCCTAGCTTGGACTTTTATGGTTGGGATCATTTTGGACTTCTTGTTTAGGAAAAGTTCTATTACACTGTGCATGCTAATTGACTATACACATACGGCTGCGTATGCAGTGTATGAAAGAATAAAATTATTATTAATCATGGATGATCATATGCGGTTAATTGCTGCACGGTGCACAAAGGCTTTTCCTCTGGCTTATGGTCCAACATGGGCTTTAGTCTACAATCGGTTTTGAGCCCGGCCTTGGAGTTTTGTGGCTGGGACCAATCCGAACTTCTGGCTCATGGTCCAACACGAGCTTTAGCATACAATCGGACCTTGGATTATTTTAAGGTTGGATATTTGGTTTGGTGCAACCCATTGACATAATAACTTAAACGTATTAACACTTTTAATCAAATAAGACATTGCAGTAAGGAAAAACTTTAAGAAAATTTAAGACAATACATCTTGGTATAGTTTTGGATGATGTATCACAAATATATTTCGAGATAACCTGTTGCACTTTAGAAAGTAATTTTTTTTCTTTTTTTCTCTTTTTTATCCCAAATATAGGCTTTTATTTTTATTTTTTTTCCCTTCCCACTCATTAAATATCATTCAAACATATTCTAAGTTTGAAAGGTATAAAAATTTAGTTTTTTAAAAAAAATGAAGAAGAGCGAGTAACTTTTATTTTATTTCTTTTTTTCCCATCTCCCTTCAAAACAAAAAAATTATTATCCTCCTCTTCTTTTCGTTCCCTCCTCCTATGAGGTCCCCACTGATGACGCCAAGTCACCTTCTTCAAGCGTCGGAAAAGACGGATGTCCTTCTCGTCGGACCCCTGCAAGAAAAGTCCCCGAAGACCGAATGTTTCAGTGGGGACTCTCCGACGCTCAAGTTAGTTACTTGGGATCAGACAAGAACCGCTCAGCAGAAGTGAGTTGAGACAGTTAGGGTTTTGCTAGGATGAAGAAAGCTAGAAAACCAGAGTTCGGATCCCTACTTACAGTGCGGGCCGTGTTTTTATACCTGTCCGAATATCCCATCTTACTGTTTCGGAAGATTGCTGTCGTACCATCACTGTGCGCGCCGGAGGCGTCCCGCGTTACATGTCAATATGACATTACACGTGTCTAGCAGCCGTGGTTGTATTTGGTGCGCACCGTTGCTTGACATGACCGCGCACAGTTGCAAGTGGTAGTGAATCGTTCTCTGTAACGGGGCACAGTCACGCATAGGAACATGCAGTGCACCATACGCCGTTATGAGGCATGGCCGCAAGCAGTCACGGGCGCACGGAGAGTCATGTGGGCATGCCAGGTGGCCCGGAGCTGTCATTTGATTCAAAGGCTGGTCCACGTGCTAATCGCTGATGATGCCCGCGCACCCCGAGACCGAGGGGGTCTCGAAGTGGAGATATAGTGACCTCACCCGAGATCGGAGGAGGTCTCGGGGGTGAGATGGTGCCGGTACGCCCTGAGACCGGAGGAGGGTCTCGGGGTAGAAATATGATGATCCCACCCCGAGACCGGAGGGGGTCTGGGGGTGAGATGATGCTGGTGCACCCCGAGACCGGAGGGGGGTCTCGGGGTCGAGATATGGTGATCTCACCCCGAGACCAGGGAGTCCCGGGGTGAGATGATGCTGGTGCACCCCGAGACCGGAGGGGGGTCTCGGGGGTCGAGATATGGTGATCTCACCCCGAGACCGAGGGGGTCCCGGGGGTGAGATGATGCTGGTGCACCCCGAGACCGGAGGGGGGTCTCGGGTCGAGATATGGTGATCTCACCCCGAGACTGGAGGGGGTCTCGGGGGTGAGATGATGCCATGTACCCCGAGACCGGAGGGGGTCTCGGGGTCGAGATATGGTGACTTCCGTTAGCTGCTGTTACCTTTTATTCTAACGGCGCTCGATCAGCCACATCAGATGCCCCCTCACCCCTGAGGCGAAGCGGGCCCCACTGGCAAGGCGAAAGGGGTGCTACCTCTCACGTGGCTATCCCTGTCCATATCTCTATGCGGACGACATGGGGAATGTGAAAAGACGGTCGCTCCCGTACACTGAGCCCACCACGATCAACCTTGAGGCGAGGTTAGCCCCTTTGAAGTCCGCGTGGAAAGCTGCATCATCATTACCTCTCATAGTGGCGACGTCAACGAAGTCCCATCATTGGCTGGAGGCGTACCATATCGCGCGCTGGGCAACCATCGAGGCGAACCAACCTATGGTGGGGGTCCAGGTGGCTGACGAGACGAGGCGGGACAATTTGAAAACCCAATAAGACTCGAGTGGGGGGTTGAATGGCCTCACCATCGCTGCCATCGTCGTCCTCCTCTGAGCCTGCGCTTTGGCCTCCCCTGCAACCTGTTAATCCTGCGTTTAGGTTTTCTTCCCTCAGGTTAGTTCTTTATCCATTCTAGACTCCATCTCCTCTCTTACCCATGAGCTCTCCATCCTGGACCTCGGAGGACGATTCGAAGAATCGTTCTCCCTCTGAGAGGCATTGCGCCTCTCCTGTACCTTCCCCTTCTCCTCCACTAGAATGGTCCACTGATTCAGAGGACCGCGTCCCCCTGGCCCGGCGTCGGGTCACTGGTGGAGCCCCGTCAAGGGGCCGCCGGTCAGAGGCCGACACCTCCTCAAGGGTGGAGGGGTCCTCGGAGGGGACCGCCTCCACGTAATGTAGATTTGGCAAAAATCTGGGCCGTTACCAGATTCCTCAGGACATCGAGCTTTTCCTGCCGACTCCTGACGATAGAGTCCCGACCCGGTCGGGTGGCCTTGTATGAAATTTGCCTGAAGGCGGATCTCCGCCCACCCTTTCCTCCTTTCTTCATCAACCTTCTTGACTACTACTCCTTGACCCCTTCTCAATTGGTCCCGAACTCCTACCGGTCGTTAGCGCCTTTGTTATCCTCTGTCACCGTCTTGGCATCACCCCCGGATCTCTCTTTTTCGGTGCTTCTATATCCTCCGATCCCAGAAGGGTTGGTGGCTGTTCCAGCCCCGACCCAATCGGGTCCTTAAGTTTTTTCTTCCTTCCTCAATCAAGGGATGGAAGTCCGATTCTTTTTCGCTGGCCTAGACCAAGTCAGGCCCCGTGGGAGACCCCAACCTCCGAGGCAACGAAATCCACCATCCACCCTGGAGATCGAGAAGCGTTGAGTCAATTGTTAGCCGCCGAGGTCCCTCGGTACACCTTGCTCTTGACGGAAGATAACCTCCAGTCGGCGGGTCTTATCTCCCACCGGGGTAAGCCATTTCCACACTTAGCCTTTTTTTTTTTTGACTTTGATTGATGTCGTGCAGCCATGAAGATACCGACACATAAGCTTTGAAGGCCGTCTCCAAAAAGAGGGCCCAGGAGGGGCCAAATGAAGGCCAGCGAGCTCCAGCCCCGAAACGCCCGACAGCTCGGGCTCCCCGACCACCGGCACCACAAGACCTCCCGGCTGCTCCAGAAATTGATCTCACAGCCGACACCCTGCCAGAGATGGCGGCGACCGCGAGGGTCCCAATAGAGGAGCCAGCCGCAGAGGAGCCGGCAGCGGCGGAGCCCATAGCGGCGGAAGAGCTTCCTACCCCTGGCGAACCGACTCCACCGGAGGCTGCCAGGGACTGGGGAGAGGGGCCATCAAGGACAGCAAGCCCACCCCCGAGAGGACGCCTAGGAGCAGCCCGCATGCCGAGCCGGAGAATGCCGAGACAACCGAACGGAGCAGGGCCAAGCCGGGGCCCTCCCAGGACTCATCTTGAACGATGGTCGCTGGGCTGAATGGGTCCTTGCCCCGGTTTTCATGCCCGAGGTCTTGGAGGAGCTCAGCCACCAGAAGGCAAGCACATTCTTCCGGGATTCCTACGCGGCCGTCGTCAAGGTAAGCGGTCTTTCCGCCCTTTGCCTTTACATTCCCTTTTCTTCTTTTTTTTCTTTCCTTCTTTTTTTTTGCTAACTGGAACTTTCATGCAGCTCGCGCACTCCCTAAGGGCCGCCAGGGAGGCAATCCATGGTGGGAAGGCCCTTCTGCGCGAGGCGCAGAAGGAGGCTAAGATGCCCAGCACCGCGTGAAGGTGGCCGAGGAGGCGGTGGAATCAGCCAAAAGCGCCTGGGCTAGTGAAACCAGGGCCGCCGAGAGCCGAGCGGAGGCCGACGCCAACCGTCTGCGGGCGGCACTCCACCAAATGACGGAGGCCGAGAACCGTGATGGCCAGAGATCTACACATCTCTGAGCTGACTTTGGCCCTCCAGGAGATCGAGGGTCGGGTGGCTGCGGCTGAGGAGAAAGCAAAGGCCGCGGAGGAGGAGGCACGGGCAGCGAAGGAAGAAGCAAGCCAATCTGGGGAGGAGGCGATCCGCGCCCGGGAGGCCGAGGGTTGCGGTGGAAGCCCTCGCTGCGGAGGAGAGGGCTCGGGCCGCTGAGGTGGAAGCTGCCATCGTGCCAGGACCGCCGGAATTATAGAGGAGTACAAAGCGTCCGAGCGCTTTACAGATGATTTGGCAGAAGCCTCGGCGGCGGTGTTCCTTCAAGGATTCCAGCACGGGAAGGAGAAAATTGCCAGGGACTTGAACATTCCCCAAGCCCTGGAAATTGAGCCAGGCCACTTCTCAGATTCGGCCTCCTCCGACGATGAGCCCGCGCCAGCAGAACCGTGAGCTTGTATTTTTATTTTGCAAGTCCGACGACGTCGGCATTTTGTAATCCCTTCAAATTAATGAAATACTTTTCTTCTCCAAAATAAATTGTTTGTTTGCGACTCTTACCCCGAATTCGTTGGTTGACAATGCGCGGCCCCCTTGGTCCCATTAGTCCCACTAGTGCCAGGGGATAACTCTCAACTCATACGAGCTATTCCATCTTAGCCATTTAGGACCAAAACTTGGGGCCAGGAAGGATAGGTTTCTTGGGGTTAAAGCGCCGGTCGTTGGGGGTCGAGGTAGGCGGATTCCTTAAGACCGACGGCACACCGCTCTGCCAGGGGTATGTCGGGCCTTGCGCCAGGTAGGCACGTGGCTTTTGGTGCCGACGGGGGTCGGACTTTGTCTAGCCGGTCCAGGACTTTAAGTGCCGTCGGTCGTCGGGCTTTATGTGCCGTCGGGTATCGGCTTTATGAGCCGTCGGGTGTGCTTTATGTGCCGTTGGGTATCAGCTTTATGTGCCATCGGGTGTCGGCTTTATGTGCCATCGGGTGTCGGATTTATGTGCCATCGGGTGTCGGGCTTTATGTGCCGTCGGTGCCGGGCTTTATGTGCCGTCGGATGCCGGCTTTATATGCCATCGGGTGTCGCTTTATGCCTGGCTGGCCCAGGGCTTTAGGTGCCGACGGGTGTCGCTTTATGCCTGGCTGGCCCAGGGCTTTAGGTGCCGACGGGTGTCGGGCTTTATGCCTGGCTGGCCCAGGGCTTTAGGTGCCGACGGGTGTCGGGCTTTATGCCTGGCTGGCCCAGGGCTTTAGGTGCCGATGGGTGTCGGGCTTTATGCCTGGCTGGTGTAGGGCTTTAAGTGTGTCGGGCATCGGGCTTTATGACTGGCTGGTGCAGGGCTTTATGTAAAAAGAACTCAGAGCTAAAATTGAAATTTGTTAATATAAAATGAGGGAAAGCCCAAAAGAATATAGGAACGGTATTTGATGTGAGAGGAATGCGTTACTGATAGTACCGACGAAGGTTGTTGCATTCCATGTCCTAGGAAGCGGCTTCCCATCGAGCTCTTCAATCTTGTAAGCTCCGTGGCGATGATCCGATAGGGTCCTTCCCAATTTGGAGCTAGCTTGCCTCCCTCTGCCGGCTTCGAGACCTCAGGCCATCGGAGGATCAGGTCCCCTGGCAAGAAAGTCCTGGGGCGCACATGGGCGTTGTAATATTTGGCAGCCCGTTGCCGGTAAACCGCCATCCGAAGTCGCACTTGGTCTCGCACTTCCTCCACCAGGTCGAGGTTGGCCCGTAGCTGGTCTGGGGTGTCCTTCCTCATTGTAGAATTCCACCCGAGGGCTCGGTGAGCCAATCTCCACCGGGATGACGGCTTCGGATCCAAAGACTAAGCTGAATGGGGTCTCGCCGTGGGGGCTCGGCGTTATGTGGTAGGCCCACAGCACGTTGGGGAGCTCCTCCACCCATCGTCCCTTATATTCATCCAGTCGAGATCTCAGCCCTTGGAGAATGATCCGATTGGTCACCTCGGCCGCCCCGTTGGTCTGAGGGTGCCCGACGGAAGTGAACTTCTGACGGATGCCCAGCTCGGAGCAGAACTCCCGGAAGGGCGCATTGTCAAACTGCCGGCCATTATCAGTGACCAGGGTGTGCGGTAGCCCGAACCGACATATAATGGACTTCCAAAAGAAGGATCTCACTTTGCTCTCCGTGATCTTAGAAGGGCTTCGGCTTCAACCCACTTGGTGAGTGATCAACGGCCACCAGGAGGAACTTTCGCTGTCCGGAGGCGGGGGAAATGGTCCCAGGATATCCATACCCCACTGGGCGAAGGGCCAGGGTGCCACCAAGGGGGTTAACTGAGACGTCGGCTATCGCTGAATATTGGCATGGCGCTGACAGCTATCACATCTCTTAACGGCTCGGCCGCGTCCTCCTTCATTGTTAGCCAGAAGTACCCCTGCCGCAGGGCCTTGTAAGCTAGGGCTCTGCCCCCAGGTGACTCCCACAGATGCCTTCATGGATCTCCCGAGGATGTAATCTGATTCAGCCGGTCCCACGCACCTGAGGACCGGGTATGAGAATGATCTTCGATAAAGCTTTCCGTCCATCATTAAGAACCTCGGGGCCCTCCGCCTGAGTAGCTTGGCCTCAGCGGAGTTCTCTGGGAGAGTATCGTCGGTCAAATATCGGATGTAGGCGTCCATCCAGAGGGCTCTTTCTCCACCGGCAACGCTTCATCGTAACTTTAATGCTTGGGGCTTGTAGGTGCTCCACATATGTTCTTCCCAGCGTCCCATCGGCCGAAGTGGCTAAGCGGGATAATGCATCGGCCCTGGCGTTCTTCGCTCTAGGGATGTAGCTGACGCGGAAGTAAGAGAAACGAGAGGCCTGGAGTTGCACCTTGCTCAGGTAACGGGACATGGTTGGGTCCCTAGCTTCGTACTCCCCGGTGATCTGCCCAGAAACAAGCTGAGAGTCCGTGAAGGCCCTCAAACGCCCGCGCCTAACTCCTCAGCCAACCTCATCCCTGCTAGCAAAGCTTCATACTCCGCCTGGTTGTTAGTTGCCGGGAACTGGAATCTGAGAGCATACTCCACCACATCCCCCTCAGGGCTCGCAAGAATGAGTCCAGCTCTGCTTCCTTGAGAATTTACGGCACCATCCACATGCAAAATCCAGTCCTCCTTTTCCGCCTCCTCGGTTGAGGGAGGGTCTACAAACTCCTCCGGGCATACCTCCTCCACACCCTTCTCGGTCCAGGAACACTCAACCAAGAAATCAGCTAACACCTGAGACTTCATGGCCGACCTTGGCCAGATGGATAGGTCAAACTCACTTAGTTTAATGGCCCATTTGGCTAACCGACCGAGGTGTCGGGGCGAGACAAGATGGTCCGAAGAGGTTGGTCCATGAGCACCACGATGGGATGAGCTTGAAAGTAAGGTCGGAAGCGTTGAGCAGAGACCACCAGGGCAAAAATAATCTTCTCGGTTCTAGAGTATCTGGTCTCGGCATCATGAAGCACCTTGCTGGTGTAATAGATTGGCTTCTGACCCCATCAACATCCATGCGCACGAGCACAGAGCTGACAGCTTCGGGGGAGGCTGCAAGATATAAGAAGAGCTCCTCTCCATTCTTAGGCTTGGACAACAGTGGGGAGTGGATAGAAATTGCTTCAACTCCTCAAAGGCATCCTGACACTCCTTTGTCCACTCAAAGCCGTTGACCTTGCGCAGCACCTTAAAGAAGGGCAGTCACCTTTCTGCCGACCTTGACATGAAGCGACTCAAAGCCGCCACCCTCCAGTTAGGCGTTGCACCTCCTTCTTGTTAGCTAGGGGCCTCATCTCCAAGATAGCCCTGATCTTGTCAGGGTTGGCTTTGATCCCCCGCTGGGTTACCATAAAGACCAAAACTTGCCTGCCGCCACTCCAAAGGTGCACTTGTGGGGGTTAAGCCTCATCCGATACCGGCGCAAGTTGTTGAAGGTCTCCTCGAGGTCGGCGACATGGTCAGCAGCATGGTGCTCTTGGTCAGCATATCATTCACATACACCTCCATGTTATGCCCTATCTGGTCCTCAAAGACCTTATTCATCAGCCTTTGATAGGTGGCCCCGGCATTCTTCAGTCCAAACGGCATCACCTTATAGCAGTAAATCCCCTTTTCTGTAATAAAAGAGGTGGCTTCTTCATCCGCCGGGTTCATCCTGATCTGATTATACCCGAGAATGCATCCATGAAACTAAGGGTTTCATGCCCGGACGTGGCGTCCACTAGCTGGTCGATCCGGGGCAGCGGGAAGCTGTCTTTGGGCATGCCTTGTTGAGGTCGGTGAAGTCCACACACATCCTCCAGCTCCCACTGGCCTTGCGAACCATCACGACATTCGCCAGCCAGTCCAGGTAGTACACCTCGCGGATGTGACCGGCTGCCAGTAGCTTCCGCACCTCCTCATCCACGGCCCTCTGTCGATCGGGGGCGAAACTCCTTTTCTTCTGCCGGATAGGTCGGCACTCTGCCCGAATGTTAAGTCGGTGAGTAATTACCTCTCCTGGAACCCTGGCATGTCGGACGCCGACCAGGCGAAGACATCCGCATTAGCTCGCAGAAAGGTGAGGAGTCGGTCATGAGCCTCCTCCGGGAGTAGGGCTCCAATCCGGACTGCTCTTGTTGGGTCCTCCCGAGGGGGAAAGTAAGCAGTCGCTCGGCGGCTCTCCTCTTCTCTCCAGGTCTCGAGGATCCAGTGTCTCAGGTACCGGTGCGGGTGCCCCCCTTGCGGACTAGGGGCCATGTGGTAGCAAAGTGAAGGTGGATTCTGCTCTCCCCGCATCTCTCCGACTCCCTCGCTGGTAGGAAACCTCACGAGGAGCCTCTTAGTGGATATGACAGCATCCAAGAGATTGAGCCCGGGCCTCCCGAGGATCGCGTTGTAAGCAAGGGGCAAGCGAACCACCAAGAACTTCATGAAAACCGTGCTTTGACACGGGGCTGTGCCAGCCGTCACAGGGAGAGTGACTTCCCCCTCAACTTTCACAGAATCTCAGTAAACCCCATCAGAGGCGTGGCGACAGGCCAGAGTAGATCAAGCGATAGGTTCATGCGAACAAAAGCGTCATAGTTCAAAACATCCACAGAGCTCCCACTATCAACTAGAATTTTCTTTACAGGATGTTTAGCGATCGTCATAGATACGACGACGCTGTCATCATTCTGGTTTACCACCCCCTCTAAGTCCTTTTTAAAGAAAGGAATTACAGAATCCAACTCCCCTTCCCCTCTCGGCCTCTTCGGCGGGCCTCCTGCCCCCAGGAGATCATTGCCACCGTCTTCTCGTTGGGGCGTTGTCGATCACCGGCGGCGGGGGCGCTGACAAGCCAGGAGCTCCGGGTTGTTCCTCTGGACGAACTTTCCCAGGTGGCCCGCTGGATAAGGTCTTCAATAGCCTTCTTCAGCTGTCGACACTCGTCAGTATCATGACCGTGATCCCGTGGTAGCGACAGTAGAGGTTCTTGTTGCGAGGGATCTTCTGGTTCATTGGAGGAGGGCGCTGAAGATAAGACTCCCCTTCAATCTCGAGCAAGATCTGAGATATCGGGGCAAGCAGTGGGTGTAGGGTCCATCTCTTGGTGCAGGAGCTTGGGACGGTTGTCTGGCCGGCGAGGAGGCTCAGGTCTCTGGGGCGAGCTTCGGTAGGCTCCGGTCGGGCAGGCTTCTTGGGGACGTTCCCGCCAGCCTCGCGCCGGGAGAAGTCGGCCTCGTCAGCTCGAATGTACTTCTGGGCCCGGATCAAAAGCTCGGCGTAGGAGCCCGGCGGCTTCTTGTCGAGGGAGTACGCGAAGCGAGACCGGCAAAGCCCCCGCTTCAAGGCCAAGGTGGCCACCGAGTCTTCAAGATTGTAGACCTCCAGAGCTGCTTCTTTAAACCAAGCGACGTAGTCCCGCAGGGACTCACCGCTCTTCTGCTGGACGGCGAAGAGGCTGTCTGCCACCCTTGGAATCTTCCGGCAGGCATCAAAATGGGCCAAGAAAGCCCT
Organism: Calamus simplicifolius; assembly: GCA_900491605.1. Lineage (NCBI taxonomy): Eukaryota > Viridiplantae > Streptophyta > Magnoliopsida > Arecales > Arecaceae > Calamus > Calamus simplicifolius. The sequence goes on along the minus strand of UESW01001426.1, from coordinate 124,499 downwards.
CTCCAACTGGCGGAAGGAATCAATGCTTCGTGGCGCAGACGGGAGTACCAAGCTCGGGCGGCCTTCTTGAGGTTGGCTGGAAAGGCGATGCACATGAGCGAGTCGGTGGCCCCCTGGACTTGCATGAGAACTTTATAGCTTTCCAAGTGGTCCAAGGGGTCTGTGGTCCCGTCGTAAGGGTCTAGCTGGGGAAGGCGGAACCGGGTGGAGATGGGTTCTTCCATGATGCGGCGAGACAATGGAGGCCGGCTGTCGTAGTCCGTCTCTGGCAGGTGGGTGATCCGACGGCTAAGCTCCTCTAGCCTCTGATTATATTCATCGAGTCGACGCTCGGCTCGACGAGGCATCCGGCCATCAAAGGAGCCCTCCCCCGAAGATTCAGAAGACGAAGAACGGGGACGGCGATGCCGGCGGGGCGCTCCGCCTCCTTCCCGTGCCGTCGCTTAGGAGAGACACTAGCGTGGCGGGAAGGAGACCGGGGTCTCTTAGAGGCTTCCCGGTGGTGAGGCTTGGGCGGAGCTTGATGGTGGCGATCCCCAGGCACGGCGATCTCCTTCGGGAGGAATGCTGGCTGGGTTGCACCACCCCTGGGATGATGGATTTGGCTCCGGCTGCTGCGCGGCCGCCTGCTGGTGCTGCAGGCCCTGAACCGCCACCGCCAAAGACTGGACTTGCGTGGCCAGGGCGGTGAATCGATCTTCTTGGAACTGTTGCGGAGGAGGCGCAGGGACATCGACCTGAGGAGCGGAAGGTCCAGCCTCCTGGGGGTGCAGCGGCTCCGGAATGTTGGCCGCGAGAGCGGGGGGGCCTCCGCGGGTGGACCGGCCCCGCGGCGCTGCCCCCCAGCGCAACCGGCAGAAACTCCCTTCGTTCGGGTTGTCACCATGGCTTCAAGAGCTTGCAGATTGCTGGTTCGATATCTTTCTCTTTTCCCCCTTCCTGGTGCGCCAATCTGATGACGCCAAGTCACCTTCTTCAAGCGTCGGGGAAGACGACGTCCTTCTCGTCGGACCCCTACAAGAAAAGTCCCGGAGACCGGATGTTCCGGTGGGGACCCTCCGACGCTCAAGTTAGTTACTTGGGATCAGACAAGAACTGCTCAGCAGAAGTGAGCTGAGACAGTTAGGGTTTTGCTAGGAGGAAGAAAGCTAGAAAACCAGAGTTCGGATCCCTACTTACAGTGCGGGCGCGTGTTTTTATACCTGTCCGAATATCCCATCTTACTGTTCCGGAAGATTGCTGTCGTACCATCACTGTGCGCGCTGGAGGCGTCCCGCGTTACCTGTCAATATGGCATTACACGTGTCTAGCAGTCGCGGTTGTATTTGGTGCGCGTCGTTGCTTGACATGACCGCGCACAGTTGCAAGTGGTAGTGAATTGTACTCCGTAACGGGGCATAGTCACGCACAGGAACATGCAGTGCACCATACGCCGTTATGAGGCATGGCCGCAAGCAGTCACGGCGCACGGAGAGTCATGTGAGCGCGCCAGGTGGCCCGGAGCTGTCATTTGGTTCGAAGGCTGGTCCACGTGCTAATCGCTGATGACGCCCGTGCACCCCGAGACCGGGGGGTCTCGAAGTGGAGATATAGTGACCTCACCCAGAGATCGGAGGAGGTCTCGGGGGTGAGATGGTGCTGGTGCGCCCTGAGACCGGAGGAGGGTCTCGGGGTAGAAATATGATGATCCCACCCCGAGACCGGAGGGGTCTCGGGGGTGAGATGATGCTGGTGCACCCCGAGACCGGAGGGGGGTCTCGGGGTCGAGATATGGTGATCTCACCCCGAGACCGAAGGGGGTCCCGGGGGTGAGATAATGCTGGTGCACCCTGAGACCGGAGGGGTCTCGGGGGTCCAGATATGGTGATCTCACTCCGAGACCGGAGGAGGGTCTCGGGGTCGAGATATGGTGATCTCACCCCAAGACTGGAGGGGTCTCGGGGTGAGATGATGCCGGTGCACCCTGAGACCGGAGGGGGTCTCGGGGTCGAGATATGATGATCTCACCCGAGACCGGGGGGTCTCGGGGTGAGATAATGCTGGTGCACTCCGAGACCGGAGGGGGTCTCGGGGTCGAGATATGGTGATCTCACCCCGAGACCGGAGGGGGTCTCTCGGGGGTGAGATAATGTCGGTGCACCCCGAGACCGGAGGGGGGTCTCGGGGTCGAGATATGGTGATCTCACCCCGAGACCGGAGGGGTCTCGGGGTGAGATGATGCCGATACACCCCGAGACCGGAGGGGTTCTCGGGGTCAAGATATGATGATCTCACCCGAGACCAGAGGAGGGTCTCGGGGACGAGATATGGTGATCTCACCCCGAGACCGAAGGGGGTCTCGGGGCAGAGATAATGCTGGTGCACTCCGAGACCGAAGGGGGTATTGGAGGTGAGAAATGCTGGTGCATCCCGAGATCGGAGCGGGGTCGCGGTCGAGATATGGTGATCTCATCTCGAGACCGAAGGGGATCTCGAAGGTGAGATAATGCTGGTACACCTCAAGATCGAAGGAGGGTTTCGAAGTCAAAATATGGTGATTTTTGTTAGCTGCTATTATTTTTATTTTAATAGCACTGGATCAGCCACATCACCAACATTCGCCAAATTTCCAAACTAATTTTGGCCGCATTAATTCTCTGCCTTGATGGAAGCCCTTCTCATCTGCCACCCAACGCAGGCGGTTCTCACCGACAGGGCTTAAAAGCGAAGACTGAGGGCTTCTCGTTGTCCACGGCACTGTCGAAATTTATTTCATTTCCGTGGCTCGATACACTCCACGTACGCCCGTGAGATTCGTGTTACAAAAATCACTACCAACTAATAACTCCACAACACGGTTAAATGTCACCAGGTCCTGCACTTGGTGCCACCTGGCCCTCCGTCGGACATTAGCTTTCCGCTCCCCGCTGGACTTGATCCTTTCCCACTCCCCGGGACCACCCCCCCCCCCCCCCCCCCCCCCCCCCCCCGCCCTCTCTCTCTCTCGTGTTCTCGAACCTTCTCTCCAACGGCTCCAGCCGATTCACGGGCCATTAATTGTTCACAAGGCCCAGTAAAATCCTCACCATTCATTCGGTGGAGCCCTCACTAACGTCGCTCCAACTAACTTTGCCCAGGAGCGGACCACGGAGGTCCCCAAGCTTCACTTTTTGGCCACGGATGGATACGGCTGGACGCGAAACGCTAATATTCTAAGAAATGTGAGATAACATGGGAATCGGCATGACCCGAATGCGTTTTCATGCATTCCATCATTAATTGCATGCAGGATGCTGATAAACAGGGGCGCAGTTTGGGCGGATTTATGGTGATATTTAAACTTATGTTTGTTCAATTCAAATCTGAAAGATTTAAATTTAATCTGACCTAATTTGTAATTGATCCGGATTATTGTTACCGCAATCCGAACCCAAGATAACCCAAACCCGAGGGTTATCCTAACGGAGGTAACTTATCGGCACCAACTTTTTTAGAAGCATTGAAGATACCAATCGGATCGAACAAGATGGCCAACTTGAGAGCAAGAAGGGCAAGGCCGTCGATCGCAGGTGAGGAAAAGGATAAACATAAAGGCGGAACATCCGCATATTTTGTTTCACTTCCCGTCTTCCTCTCTTCTTTGTTTATGGCACTTCCTCCTTTTCTTTGTTTTATGTAAGACTTTTCTTTAATACAATGTTAAAGCCCAAGTCCAACTTATGCGTTTGGCAAAGGATTTTATTTTTCCATTTTTGGGATTCATAATTTGATGTTTATTTAGTTTGAAAATAATATTTTATTTTTTTTTGTTTTTTCTCATCAATCCGAAACTCAATCCGGACCTGATTTTAAAAATAGGGTTAGGGTTGAGGTTTTACAAATAAGATTAGGATTAGGGTTGACATTTTACAAATAGGATTAGGGATAGGGTTGAGAAAAACTCTCATGGGCCCAATTGCACCCTGCTAATAAATTTAGGTTTTTTTTTTAGTATTTGTGATTGATGACGCCTGATTACTGATCCTGACGTTAGGATGAGAAATCGGATTAATCAGAGGATCTTTGCTTCACCGAGTTTCCTGCAAAAAAGCCTCAGGACCGGAGGAATTCTCCGGTGGGACCCTCCAACGCTCAAGTCAGCAATCGAGGTCACAGCAGAAGAGGAGCTCGAATGAGCTCTTTTTAGATGAAAAAGGTGTTCTCGGGGAGGAGGGATTCCTCTCTGGGTGTTAGGATAGCAATTTTTTGGGTTATTGCTCATACCTGATTACTGAGTGGATTCACCTCTTTATAGGGGTTGACATCTGCACGATCACGTGGGATTCCGTGAAAAGGAATGTCCATGGAGTTCTTGGGAGTTGTGTGAACCTGGACTGGTTGGTGGGTCCTGTCCCATCGGAGAGGGAGAAAACGGTGGTTGGTGGGTTAAGTCCCATCAGCTAGTGGGGCTATTGGGTAGTTGGGTCCAGTCCCATCAACAGCGTGCCGGTGGGTAGTTGGATCTGGCATTGTCAGGCGGCGCGGGTCAGAGAGGTAGCATCCTGAGCTACCAGGGCCGTGTTGGGCAGATTTGGAGGAAACCGGAGAGTCTCGACTCTCCCGAGGGAGCCGAGGCTCAGTTGGGTCGGCCAGGGGTGGCCTGGGCCAGCCTTGCCGACTAGGAAGTGCCGGGGCGGGCTGACCAGGAATGGTCGGGGCTAGCTCGGCGGGCTTGAAGACGCCGAGGCCGAGAGGGGCCGACCAGGAATGGTCGGGGCTGGCTCGGCGGGCCTGAAGATGCCGGGGCCGAGAGGGGCCGACCAGGAATGGTCAGGGCCGACTCGGGGGGTTTGAAGATGCCGGGGCCGAGGGGCCGACCAGGAATGGTCGGGGCCGACTCGGTGGGCTTGGAGACGTCGGGGCCGAGAGGGCCGACCAGGAATGGTCGGGGCCGACTCGGCGGCTTGGAGATGCCGGGGCCGAACGGGCCGACCAGGAATGGTCGGGGCTGACTCGACGGGCTTGGAGATGCTGGGACCGAACGGGCCGACCAGGAATGGTCGGGGCCGACTCGGCAGGCTTGGAGACACCGGGGCCAAGAGGGGCCGACTAGGAATGGTTGGGGCCAACTCGGTGGGCTTGGAGATGCCGGGGCCGAGAGGGACCGACAGGAATGGTCGGGGCCGGCTCGGCGGGCTTGGAGATGCCGGGGCCGAGGGGCCGACCAGGAATGGTCGGGGCTGACTCGGCGGGCTTGGAGACGCCGGGGCCGAAGGGGCCAACCAGGAATGGTCGGGCCGACTCGGCGGGCTTGGAGACGCCGGGGCCGAGAGGGGCCGACCAGGAATGGTCGGGGCCGACTCGGCGGGCTTGGAGATGCCGGGGCCGAGAGGGGCCGACCAGGAATTGTTGGGGTTGACTCGGCGGGCTTGGAGATGCCGGCCGAGAGGGGCCGACCAGGAATGGTCGGGGCCGACTCGATGGACTTGGAGACGCCAGGCGCACTAATGTTTTGGTTTTACCGAAATTGCCCTTGTGGCTGCACCAATCACATCAGATGCCCCCCCCGGCCTGAGCACTAAGGACCGCTTGTCTGCAATCCTTTGGGCGAAAGGGGCACAAAAATTCAAAAGAATGATTGCCTCCTTAGTGTACTTTAAATGGTTTGATGAGCTGGCGCTTTATCCCGAGGCAGCGTCGCTTCGAAGATCTCCTGTAATCATGCGTTAGGTGAGGCTGACGTTGGCGTCGGATCGCTCCGGAGAGAGAGCTTATCGGGGGATGGAAAAAGGCAAGGACCATCATTGCCGCTCTGTTTCCTATGTCCCACGATTGGCCAAGGATCACGCCTTTTGGAGTGAATCAAGGCGGCACGCCTTGGGCGCAGGCGAGATTTCGGCTGGAAGCCTGTAATGCAATGGACGCGTCACGTGGCAGGATCTCGGGCGGCGTTAGCCGATGGTGGAGGCTATAAAAGCATTACAAGAGCCTGCGGAAACCTTTACACTGCCATTGCTTTCTTCCACTTTCTTCTTCCTTGAGTTCTTCTGCGACCTGAGTCCTTCCAATTCCCAGGTTAGTTTCATCCCTTACTTCACCTATGGACCGCCGTGCCATTAGGGAGGGCAAGAGACCCGTAGAAGAGTCTTCCCAATCTAGTAGTGAAGACCAGGCCCCTGTAGCTAGTAGTCGAATGCCTCAGTCGGTGGGTGGCATCGTTATCCGCGATCAATCGGGGGCAATAGGACCTCCGACCACCTCCGATCCTCCTATTAGGGCAGTCCCCCTGTCCTCTCGCCATCCGGCGCTTCCTCCGGCGGTGAGTTCTGATCCAGCGGGTCCAGGGGGTGGCCTCAACCATGACCTCTAAGGACGTAGAGGCCGTTAGGGCTAAATACCAGGTTCCTGACTTCATTGGCCTGTCCGCGCCGGGGCCCGAAGACAGGGTGACCACTGACCATCCAGGTCGGGTCGCTCTGTACGAGGAGTTCTTCCGGTGCGGGCTGCGCCTTCCTTTCCATCCTTTTTTCCTTAATCTCTTAGATAGGTATAGGTTAGTGCCGGCACAGTTGACTCCGAACTCGATTCGGATCATCTGCGCCTTTGTCATCCTTTGTCATTTCGAGGGGGCCCGCCCAGGCTGTCTCTGTTCCGAGCTTTCTATAAGCTCCGCCGTCAAGGTGAGGGTGCCTGGTGGGCATTTACCCAGGCCGGGTAGAGCTTTCCCCTTAGGCCTCCCGTCCAAAATTAGGGGGTGGAAACCTAGATTTCTTTTCGCCCACGTCGAGGGGGTAAGGGCCGCTTGGAGGGAGCCCGATACTAGCTCCAACGAAGATTCCACCATGAGGGATAGGGATAGGGAATTATTCACCCAACTGTCCAACTGTCAAATCCCCGGCTACAAGGAACTCATGTCCGAGGAGAACCTGGTAGAAGCCGAGTTAGCCCCGGCGACCGGTGAGCTTGGCGCCTGAATCCTTCTGTCCCGTCCTTCGATTTACTGTATGCCGCCACTAATGCCCATTATTCTTTTCTTTGCAGCAATGAAGGTTTCCGCCAGCGATTTCGAGGCCGTTTTGAGGCAGAAGAGGCAGCGGCCGGAGAGTCGTCCAGGCCAGCGAAAAGGATTCGAGAAGGGAGCCAGTCGGGCCGGCCGCAGCCCTCACGGCCCCTGCGCCTGCGGAGGAGCCGGTTGAGAAGAAGCCGGTCGGCGGAACGGCTCCGAAGCCAGCTGGGGCTGAAATTGAAGAAGGGGAGATCCTGGCCACCACCGAAACGACGGTGGTGGTCTTGGATGAGGAGGAAACCCCCGCCGCCGATATGCCCGAGACGGGGCGGGTTACCATCGCCATCGGCCCCCGGCTACTGCCAAGCCGAGGAGGGAGAGCGCTCCCCCAACTGCCGGTGAGGGGGAGCGAGTCGCCAGGAAGGCCCGGGACGGGGCGAAGGCGACCGAGAAGCGAGGGGTGAGCCGAGGAGCTCATCCCCTCAACCGGCCCGCACCCGGCCCGCCCCCAAGCCGAAGGTCCGCAGGAGGGACAGACACGGCTGGTCCCTGCAATCGGCACGATGGCGGACGCTGCACAAGCCTCCCGCCTCCTGTCGGAGTTCGGACCGCGAGTTCGAAGAGGAGATGCGGGATTGAGCCACTCTCACTCCTGGATATAGTCATGGTCGCCGTTGTCCAGGTACTTTTTGAATCTTCCTCATTTTCCCCAATATTTTTTCCTTCCCGCAGTTAACATGTTTCCTCTGCTACAGATGGCCAACGGCGCAATTGGTCTTCGTGAGGCACTCGCCCACTCCTCAAATACCATGATCAAGGCCCTGGCGAGGGCCGACAAATATAAGAAGGAGAGCATGGCGTAGGCCGAGAGCCTTGCTCGCCTTCATCAAGAGGCCTCGGCCCGGGAGGAGAGCGCGGCCGGCTGCCTAAGGGAGATGGAGAGCCGGGTCTCCACAGCGAGGCCAAAATGGAGTTGGCCTCAGAAAGGTCGAAGGCCGCCGCGGCGCAAAATGAAGAGCTGACCCGACGGCTCCAAAGCGCCGAGGAGGAGGTCCGGGCCACAGCAAGAGGGCCGCTGCCGCGAGAAAGCGGCAGCAGAAGTGATCTGGAGAAGGCCAGGGCGGTGGCCTGTGCCGATGAGGCTAGTGCCCGTGCCGAAGAAGCCGAGAATAGGGCCTGGGAGGCCGAGGCGCGAGCCAAGGAGGCCGAGGCCAAAGCGCAGCGGGCTGAAGCCGAGGAGGGGCAGGCCGTCTCCAATTACAAGGCCTCGCCGGAGTTTAAGCAAGAAGTCATCGAGGCCAGCCTTGATACTTATCTTCAAGGCTTCGAGATGTGCAAGGTCAAGGTATCTGCGGCCCTCGAGATCGACGTTGCTGAACATGAAGACATCCGGCCTGGGGAGCCTGATGAGGAGCCAGCAGAGAAAGAGGACGAGAAGAAGCTCGGCCCCGGCGAGCCTTGAGACCCACTGTTCATTTTTCTTCTTTGTCTTGTGTAACTGGCTTTAGACCCAATTTTGTACTTACCCTTGACTGTTAATGAAGAAACTTTTCTGTCAAGGCTTCTCAATTTAGCACCTTTTCTTGATTACTAATAAAGAAGAGATTTTTATCAAACTTTGCTCTATCCATTCCTTCTTCTTTTGGGGAAAAATGCCAAACTGCATTTTTACTTCACGCGGCCGAATCGCATATGCTGAGAACGTCACGGCCGAACGTTGCATCTTCTGAAATGCTTTCTTAGCTTCAAATGTTGCATGTATTGACCATGCCGCAGCCGAACTGCGACTTTGGATGGATGATGTTGGAATGCATCCCCGGAATGTAAGTCAGCCATGTGGAAGGTTACTCAAGAGGCCTCACGATGCTATAGTCAGAGATGGTCAAGGCCATTCGGCCATCGCGAGGGTGCCAAGGATGAGCGGGGCTGACCGGGGTGGCTTACACCAACTCGGTCAATGTTGGAGGTGCCTGGGTCGGTCAGGGTCGACCGAGAAAGGCTGTGGCTGAGCCGGCCGACTCGAAGTCTGTGAGGGTTACGCGGAGCCTTCCGGAGCTATCTCCGTGATCTGGGTTCCATATGAAGGGCGACCTGAATGCATATGGAGGTATTTAGGAGGAGCACCGCCGTGCCGGGGTCGAGGGGTGTCCTGCTAGCTGCGGTGCCGGAGATCCTTTTAAACCACTCAGGGGTTTATGTGCCGCCCGAGGGGTGACTCGACCGGGTACGGAGCTGTTAGGTCTTAACCGACTCGGGGGCACCGCCGTGCCAGGGCCGAGTGGTGTCCCGTTAGCCATGATGCCAGTGAGCTCCTTTTGAACCGCTCAGGGGTTTGTGTGCCGCCTAAGGGGTGACTCGACCGGGTACGGAGCTGTTAGGGTCTTAACCGACTCGGGGGCACTGCCGTGCCAGGGCCGAGTGGTGTCCCGTTAGCCGTGATGCCGGCGAGCTCCTTTTGAACCGTTTTAGGGGTTTGTGTACCGCCTGAGGGGTGACTCGATCGGGTACGGAGCTGTTAGGGTCTTAACCGACTCGGGGGCACCGCCGTGCCGAGGCCGAGTGGTGTCCCGTTAGCCGCGATGCCGGTAAGCTCCTTTTGAACCACCTCAGGGGTTTGTGTGCCGCCTGAGGGATGACTCGACCGGGTACGGAGCTGTTAGGGTCTTAACCGACTCGGGGGCACCGCCGTGCCGGGGCCGAGTGGTGTCCCGTTAGCCGCGATGCCGGCGAGCTCCTTTTGAACCGCCTCAGGGGTTTGTGTGCCGCCTGAGGGGTGACTCGATCGGGTACGGAGCTGTTAGGGTCTTAACCGACTCGGGGCACCGCCGTTCGGGGCCGAGTGGTGTCCCGTTAGCCGTGATGCCAGTGAGCTCCTTTTGAACCGCCTCAGGGGTTTGTGTGCCGCCTGAGGGGCGACTCGACCGGGTACGAGCTGTTAGGGTCTTAACCGACTCGGGGGCACCGCCGTGCCGGGGCCGAGTGGTGTCCCATTAGCCGCGATGCCGCGAGCTCCTTTTGAACCGTCTCAGGGGTTTGTGTGCCGCCTAAGGGGCGACTCGATCGGGTACGGAGCTGTTAGGGTCTTAACCGACTCGGGGCACCGCCGTGCCGGGCCGAGTGGTGTCCCGTTAGCCGCGATGCCAGTGAGCTCCTTTTGAACCGCCTCAGGGGTTTGTGTGCCGCCTGAGGGGCGACTCGACCGGGTACGGGCTGTTAGGGTCTTAACCGACTCGGGGGCACCGTCGTGCCGGGGCCGAGTGGTGTCCCGTTAGCCGCGATGCCGGCGAGCTCCTTTTGAACCGCCTCAGGGGTTTGTGTGCCGCCTGAGGGGTGACTCGACCGGGTACAGCTGTTAGGGTCTTAACCGACTCGGGGGCACCGCCGTGCGGGGCGAGTGGTGTCCCATTAGATGCCGGCGAGCTCCTTTTGAACCACTCAGGGGTTTGTGTGCCCCTGAGGGGACTCGATCGGGTACAGAGCTGTTAGGGTCTTAACCGACCGGGGGCACCGTCGTGCCGGGCCGAGTGGTGTCCCGTTAGCCGCGATGCCGGCGAGCTCCTTTTGAGAGACCTGGTCTTTGGGTGCAAGGGAGAGTAGGCTGTGGCGTCAGAAGGGACCTCCTTTATTGCTTATACCCCAGGGGAATACTTTATTGATAATATTGGCGGAGGTTATCCGCATTCCAGGTACGCGGAATGGGTTGTCCGTTGAGTTCTTCTAGCTTGTATGCCCCCCGGTGGAGTGTCTCGGCGATACGATAAGGGCCTTCCCAGTTGGGGGATAGCTTGCCTCCCTCTGTAGGCTTAGAAACCTCAGCTTTTCTCAAAACCAAGTCTCGCGGCGAAAAACCTTGAGACGAACTCGAGAATTGTAGTACTTGGCCGCTCGCTGACGATAGGTCGCCATGCGCAGCCTCGCCTGATCATGCGCCTCGTCGATGAAGTCTAAATTAGCCCGAATCAACGGAGTTATTTTCCTCGTTGAAGGACTCCACACGTGGACTGGGTAGTCCGATCTCGACGGGAATGACGGCTTCGGATCCGAAGGCAAGACTGAAGGGAGTCTCGCCCGTCGGGGCTCTGGGGTCATGTGGTAAGCCCATATCACACTGGGGAGCTCTTCCACCCACCGACCTTTGGATCCGTCTAGCCGAGTTCTGAGTCCTCTGAGGATGGTGCGGTTCATGACCTCGGCCTCTCCGTTGGTTTGGGGGTGGCCGACAGAAGTGAATCTGTGATGAATGCCTAGTTCGTCACAGAAGGCTTTAAATGCTTCGTTGTTGAATTGGCGGCCGTTGTCCGTGACGAGGGTGTGAGGCAGGCCAAATCGGCATATGATCGACTTCCAAAAGAAAGCTTTGACTTTGCTTTCAGTGATCTTGGCCAGTGCTTCGACCTCGACCCATTTGGTGAAGTAGTCGATGGCGACTAGCAAGAATCTTCGTTGCCCTGAAGCCGGGGGAATGGCCCGAGGATGTCCATTCCCCACTGAGCGAAAGGCCATGGGGCTGAGAGTGGTTCAGTGGGGTAGATGGTTGATGTTGAATGTGTGCGTGGCGCTGACAACCATCGCATTTCTGAACTAATTTAGCGCATCTTCCCTCATAGTGAGCCAGAAGTATCCCTGACGGAGAGCCTTTTGGGCTAGGGATCTGCCCCCAGATGATTTCCACAGATGCCCTCGTGGATTTCTCTAAGGATGTAGTCGCGTCGGCGGTCCTACACACTTGAGCAGGGGGTAGGAGAACGACCTTCTGTATAGACGTCCATCGAGGAGGATGAATTTGGAGGCCCTCCACTTGAGCAGCCTGGCTTCATTGCGGTCTTCAGGGAGTGTACCATCAGTGAGATAGCGGACATAGGCGTCCATCCATGTGGGCTCTTGGGTGAGCGGGAGGATTTCCTCGCTATCCTCTATGCTAGGCCTTTCTAAATATTCAATGTAAGCATCCCTTGCCATGCCGTCGGCAGAGGTAGCCAGACGAGAGAGGATGTCGGCCTTGGCATTCTCGCTCCGGGGAATGTAACTGATACTGAAGTAAGGTAGTGGGGAGATCAAAAGATGAACCTTGCTCAAGTATTGGGTCATAACAGGGTCACGCGCCTCGTACTCTCGTTGATTTGCCCGAGACGAGTTGCGAGTCTGTGAAAGCTCTGAGACGCCTTATTCCAAACTCCTGGCTAGCCTTAATCCGGCCAACAGGGCTTCGTATTCAGCTTGATTGTTGGTGGCCTTGAATAGAAACCGCAGGGCGCATTCTGTCTCTCTCAAGAATGAGGCCGCCGCTTCCCTGAGAGTTTGATGCGCCATCCACATGAAGGATCCAAGTTTCTCCATCGCCGTTTGGTTCGGGCTCGCGCTGTTCCTTGGCAACCTCTTCAGTCGCCTCCTCCGCCCAAGTGCATTCAACTAGGAAGTCAGCTAAAACTTGGGACTTCAGAGCCGGTCGTGCCTGGAAGGAGAGGTCGAACTCTCCTAGCTTGATGGCCCACTTGGCGAGTCGGCCTGAGGTATCCGGACGAGCCAGGATGGCTCGAAGGGGCTGATCCGTGAGCACCACGATAGGATGAGCTTGAAAGTATGGGCGGAGGCGTCGAGCGAAACTATCAGGGCGAAAATAACTTTCTCTATCTTGGAGTATCTAACTTCTGCATCATGGAGGACCTTGCTCACATAATAGATGGGTCTTGGGTCCGTCAGCGTCGAGACGCACCAGGACTGAGCTAACGGCTTCCGGAGAAGCGGCTAAGTAGAGGAAGAGACTTTCCCCGTCTCTTGGCTTGGATAGGAGCGGCGGAGAGGACAGGAACGCCTTCAACCCATCGAAGGCTTTCTGGCAATCGTCCGTCCACTCGAAGCTGTTCATCTTCGCAGGGCCTTGAAGAAAGGCAAGCATCTCTCGGCCGATTTGGAGAGGAAACGGCTTAGAGCCGCTATCCTCCCTGTTAGTCGCTGCACTTCCTTCTTGCTGGATGGTGGCCTCATGTCGAGTATGGCGCTGATCTTCTCTGGGTTCGCCTCGATCCCCGCTGGGTCACCATGAAACCCAGGAACTTGCCCGCCGTGACCCCGAAAGCACATTTCTTGGGGTTCAGCCTGACTTGGAAATGACGGAGGTTATTAAAGGTTTCCTCCAAGTCGGAGACGTGATCGGAGGCACGGGTGCTCTTTGTCAGCATGTCATCTACATAGACCTCCATATTCCGGCCTAGCTGGTCCTGGAACACTCTATTCATCAACCTTTGGTAGGTTGCCCCCGCATTCTTGAGGCCGAAAGGCATCACTTTGTAGCAATAAATGCCTTTCTCCGTTACAAAGGATGTGTGCTCCTCGTCGCTGGGTCCATCCTTATCTGATTATATCCGGAGAAGGCATCCATGAAGCTGAGGAGTTCGTGCCCGGAGGTAGAATCCACCAGCTGATCTATCCTTGGCAGGGGAAAGCTGTCTTTCGGACATGCTTGTTGAGGTCGGTGAAGTCTATGCAAATTTTCAGCTCCCGTTTGCCTTACGTACCATGACCACATTAGCCAGCCAACTAGGGTAGTGTGCCTCCCGGATGTGGCCGGCACTGAGCAGCTTGTTGACTTCCTCGTCAATAGCCTTTTGCCGATCGGGAGCGAAGCTTCTCTTCCTTTGGCGGATCGGACGGTACCGTGGGTCAATGTTGAGCTTGTGGGTGATTACCTCCGGAGGGATGCCGGGCATATCAGACGCTGACCAAGCAAAAACGTCCGAGTTAGCCCTCAAAAAGGTCAAGAAGCGCTCCCGATCCTCTGGGGGAAGGAGTCCGCCGACACGGACGGTCTTCGTCAGTCATCTCCAAGAGGGAAAGTTAGGAGGTGCTCAGCTGGTTCCCCTCCCTTGCTAGAGTCTCTGGGGTCGGATGCTTCTAAAGCTGGTTCAGCTTCCAGAGGACTTGATGCCGCGTGATAACAGGGCAGGACCGGGCTGGTCTCACCGCGCATCTCTCCAACTCCCGCACTAGTGGGGAACTGCACCAGTAAACGTCGGGTGGAGATAACTGCATCCAAAAGGTTCAGACCTGGATGCCCGAGAATGGCATTGTACGCCAAAGGGACCCTCACGACCAGGAATTTCATGATCACTGTGCTTTGGCATGGCGGCGTTCCGGCTGTCACAGGCAAAAGTATCTCGCCTTCAACCCTTACAGAGTCCCCAGTGAACCCGACCAACGGGGCTGCCACAGGCTGAAGGGAGTCTAAAGATAATCCCATCCGAACAAAAGCGTCATAAGTAAGGATGTCAGCTGAGCTGCCACTATCAACTAATATCCTTTTTACAGGGTGCTTGGCGATCGTCATAGAGACGACGACGCCTTCATTGTTGACATTTTCCATAACAGCAGATTCCCCCCAGGAATTACATTGTTCGGCGCCTCCTCCCCCCTCGGCCGCTTAGATGCAGAGGCTGATCCCCAGGACACCATTCCCATCATCCGCTCCGTGGGGGCGTTGTCGATGGCTTGAACAGGTGGAGGTCCCATGAGGGTCGGCAGCGGCTGCGGCGCCTTCTGAACATACTTGCCGAGGTAGCCCGCTGAATGAGCTCCTCGATGGCCGCTTCAAGCTGTAGCAGCTGTCAGTGTCATGGCCATAATCCCGGTGGAATCGGCAGTAACGGCTTTTGTCGCGGGGAGGACCTTTCTTCATGGGGGGAGGGCGCTGGAGGTAAGGCTCGCCCTCGATCTCCATTAGGATGTGGGATCGAGGGGCGAGAAGAGGCGTGAGCTTGCTCTCGTCGGGGACAGGGCTCCGGCGCCTGTTGTCGGGTCGGCGAGGCGGGTCAGATCGCCGGTGTCGAGGGGTCCACTCGGCTCAGGGCGAGCGGGCTTGTGACTGGAGCTCCTTGAAGATTCTCGGCGGGTGAAGTCAGCCTCATCCGCACGGATGTACTTTTGAGCCCGAAGGAGGAGGTCGGAGTAAGAGCTCGGGGGTTTTTTGTCCAAGGAGAAGGTGAAGCGGGATGAGAGGAGTCCCGCTTCAGCGCCAATGTTGCTACCGCGTCATCGAGATGGTAGACTTCGAGGGCGGCAGCCTTGAACCGGGACACAAAGTCCCGCAGCGACTCCCCCTCCTTCTGGCACACAGAGAAGAGGCTGTCCGCTACCCTTGGGATCCGCCGGCAGGCATCGAAGTGCGCCAGAAAGGCCTTCTCCAGCTCTCGGAAGGAGTCGATGCTGTGAGGGGGCAGCGCGAGTGCCACGCGCGAGCGGCCTTCCGTAGAGTGGCAGGGAAGGCTTTGCAGAGAAGGGCATCCGAAGCGCCTTGGACTTGCATCATCGCTTTATAGCTCTCGAGATGGTCGAGAGGATCTGTCGTACCGTCGTACGGATCTACCTGGGGGAAGCGGAATCGGGAGGGAATAGGCTCCTCCAATATCCGGCGGGTGTAAGGAGGACGGGTGTCAAACTCTTCCTCCGGTTGGTGATTGATTTTCCTGGCGAGTTCATCTAGTCGCCTATTGTACTCATCCAGGCGTTCCTCCGCCTGGCGGTTGATTGCCGGAGCCCTCCGGGATGGTTCGGAGGAAGAAGAAGAGGAAGAAGAGAAGGAGAAAGATGCGGGAGTCGGGACTTCCGTTTTGGCTCCTCCTGATAATGCGGCTCGGGAGGAAGTTTGCTGGGGCCACGATCGGGGGATCGTGGCCGCTTGGGGGCTCACGGCGAGGCTTCCTAGGGGAAGCTGGGGACGATCGGCCTCCCGCCGAGGAGAGCCTCCCCTCGCCGACTGACTGGCGGGGGGAGCGGTCTGGTGCTGGGTGGCCACGGACTGTTGCTGCTGGAGCCCGTGGACCATAGTGGTGAGAGCTTGGACTTGTTGGGAGAGGGTCGCTAGTCGCTCCGCAGTTGAACAACTGCATCTGGTGGTGGGCAGGTGACGGGAGGATCGGTAGCAGGGGGATTGGCCTCTGCTACCTAACTGGCAGGGGAAGCCCCGCTGGATAGCTAACGGAAGCGTCCTGAGCTCGTGTTACCACCATGGATTCCAGAAGAAAAGAGGGGGGAGTAGAGCTCGCGAGATGTAGCACAAGGAGGCCCTGAGATACCTGCTGCGTCCTGCACTGCGCCCCCTTCCTAACATGCCAATCTGATGACGCCCGATCACTGATCCTGAACGTTGGGATGAGAAAGCGGATTAATCGAGGATCTTTGCTTCACCGAGTTTCCTGCAAAAAAGCCCCAGGACCGGAGGGATTCTCCGGTGGGATCCTTCGATGCTCAAGTCAGCAATCGAGGTCACAGCAGAAGAGGAACTCAAATGAGCTCTTTTTAGATGAAAAAGGTGTTCCCGGGGAGGAGGGATTCCTCTCTGGGTGTTAGGATAGCAATTTTTTGGGGTTATTGCTCATACCTGATTATTGAGTGGATTCACCTCTTTATAGGGTTGACATCTGCACATCATGTGGGATTCCGTGAAAAGGGAATGTCCACGGAGTTCTTGGGAGTTGTGTGAACCTGGGCTGTTGGTGGGTCCTATCCCATCGGAGAGGGTGAAAACGGCGGTTGGTGGGCTAAGTCCCATCAGCTAGTGAGGCTATTGGGTAGTTGGGTCCAGTCCCATCAACAGCGTGACCGGTGGGTAGTTGGATCTGGCATTGTCGGGCGGCGGGTCAGAGAGGTAGCATCATTAGCTACCAGGGCCGTGTTGGGCAGATTTGGAGGAAACCAGGGAGTCTCGACTCTCCCGAGGGAGCCGAGGCTCAGTTGGGTCGGCCAGGGATGGCCGGGGCCAGCCTTGCCGACTAGGAAGTGCCGGGGCGAGGCCGACCAGGAATGGTCGGGGCTGGCTCGGCGGGCTTGAGACGTTGGGACCGAGAGGGCCAACCAGGAATGGTCGGGGCCGACTCAGCGGTTTGGAGACGCCGGGGCCGAGAGGGGCCGACCAGGAATGGTTGGGGCCGACTCGGCGGTCTTGGAGACGCCGGGCCGAACGGGGCCTACCAGGAATGGTTGGGGCCGACTCGGCGGGCTTGGAGACGCCGGGGCCAAGAGGGGCCGACCAGGAATGGTTGGGACCGGCTCGTCGGGCTTGGAGACGTCGGGGGCCGAGAGGGGCCGACCAGGAATGGTCGGGGCTGACTCGGCGGGCTTGGAGACGCCGGGGCCGAACGGGGCCGATCAGGAATGGTCGAGGCCGACTCGGCGGGCTTGGAGACGCCGGGGTCGAGAGGGGCCGACCAGGAATGGTCGGGGCCAACTTGACGGGCTTGGAGACGCCAGGGCCGAGAGGGGCCGATCAGAAATGATCAGAGCCGACTCGACAGGCTTGAAGACGTCGGACCGAGAGGGCCGATCAAAAATGATCGGAGCCAACTCAGCGGGCTTGAAGATATCAAGTGCATTAATATTTTAATTTTATCAAAATTGCTCTTACGGCTACACTAGTCACATAAGCGATAAAGGCCTGAATCGCGTTTCTCATGTTATTCTATTGTCTCCTTCGGTTATTGCGATCGCTCTCCTTTCCCTCATATAGTAGCGGCAACTCTGGGACTTACCACGTGCGGAACCCCAAAAGCCTCTGCTCTCTTCTCCTCGCTTCCTCCACTTTGTTGCGATTCTCTGTACTCCCGTACCCTTTCTTTCCCCCATTGCTTCCATCACTCTCTCTTTATTCCCCTTCCCCTTCCTTTCCTTCTTGTTTCCATCGATACTCTCTCTTTTTCACTCTAAGATCGCCGAGGGAACAGCGAAGAGAAATGGCGTCAGCGAAGGAGAACGGAGCGAAGGCATCGCCGGAGACGGAGCACCCCCGGAAAGCCTTCGGGTGGGCGGCCAGGGACAACTCTGGCGTCCTCTCACCCTTTACCTTCTCTCGAAGGTCCTACTCTTCTTCTCTCTTCCATCATCGCCTCTCCTCTAAGAACACATCAGCTAGAACTTAGAATCCTAGCTCGTTTTTATTTCTTCTTTCTTATTTAGTTTAGTTTTTCTTCAGATGTGGATCCATTTTGTTAGTTCTGCGAATTTTAATTATTTTATGTTTGTCCTAACGTGGAACGTACGAGATTCTTTCTTTATATTATTCAAGGTGGTAAATAATGGAAAGATTCTCTGGTAAGAAAGCAGAACTTGGAGGAGAAGATTAGTGGGTCTACCATGTTCTTATTCGTTTTCAATCTTTTCATGTTTGTAATTTTATATTTGTTTTCAAAAATATTGAGAATCGAAGGTGGTTATGTGATCGCTCTCTACCGCTACTGACCAATCCCTCGCCCTTTTGATCGAAGAGTCTAGGTGAGGTGACCCCTCTTACGGATTCTTGCTGCTACGTTTCCCCCGAGACTTTACCAGCAAGTTCGCATCGCCGTTTTTTTTTTAATGGCTTTTGTTGTTAATTGGCGTCAAAATACCAATTTTGCCCTCAGATGCAACGAGGCGTCTCCTTCGGAAAAGTCTTTGTTCCCGCGGTGATTCGCCGGCGCATGGGCCGTGCATCTGCGGTGCGAAACCCACAAACAAACCGGATCCTTCAGCGCGGGCTGTACAAAGACTTTTCCTTCTTATTCCGAAACGAGCATTAAACAAATAATTTCGTACTAAATGATAATTTACTTGTTTACGATCCAGTCTTGAACTTTTTCGACTCTAGAACAAGCACGCGTTGCCATATTATCATTGACATTTAAATACAATTTTGGAACAATAGTAGTCATTGAGTGAAAAAAAAAATCTTTTTTTCTTTTTAAATAACAATTATTGCAATTACTTAGATCATAAAATCATATTTGTTGTGACGGATATTTTGAATATTATTGTCTATTACGATGCTGAACCGAAGCAGGATCATTTTGGAGGTCTACTGATTTATATATAAAAAAAAGTAAGACTTCACTTATTTAAGCAACTATTTAAATTATTAATAGACTAAATTGTGTCTTTGTAAGTACTAACTACATTTGTTGAAAAGCTGATATTGAATAGGAGAATAACCGGATGATGGAAGGCCTCGCTGTATTTTTTGTTGGGAAATTGCTGTTTCTTTCCCTTTTGATTCCTTTTTTTTAAAGAAATTGAAATGTTATTAAACAAGGCCAGTTTTTATTTGGATATATTGCTATACTCAGAAATATTTATGCTATATAGAAAACCCTCTTTCACTCATTAAAAAAAAAAGGTGCTTTGAGAAAAGATAGCTTTAGTTAACTGACATATCTGTGCACTTTTTTTCCCTCCTATTTATAAATTCTTCTGTCATTTATTTAAAGTATAAAGAAGAAAAATCCAAAGAACTTGCAGTGAAGGTTGAGTTTACTGTTATAAGGAATGGCCAGAAAATGCTGATATATGGAGAGAGAGAGGTTGGTGCCAATAGTTAGGCTATTCATTGGAAGTAAAAGCGTTCCTATCGGTGGAGCAACCTCCAACTACTGTTGGTTTTGTCCTTTCTCCATTTTGATGAGAAGCAATAATTTCTTGATGGGTCTATCTGTTGATTTGTTTGTCATCTTTTTCTTATTTTTTATTTTTGATTGGAGATTTGTTTGTCATTTGTCTTCTTACAAGGCATGCTCTACAGATTTATCCCTCTCAGCGCCACTGTAACTTGCAACAAGAAATACTGCCAATAACTCCAACTTGCCCTGTTGTTCTGGTTGGATCCGTGTCATATGGAGGAATAAGAGGAATATTATCATGCTTAATCACGCAAACATTTTATGAAAGTCATGAAGTTTTTACCTGCATTTCAAATGGTGATTTGTTATTTCAAATTTTCTTATGTTGAATTTTATTTGCTCCCACTTTTATGAATTTATCCATATAAGATATTTTAATATATTGCTTTGAATATTTAGGCACAGAGCTTCGAATGCTGCTTAATGTCCTTTGTAAATATGGTGTTTTATGCGTGGTGCTACAACCTAGTTTACAAACATCTTTTGCACCTACACCCAATATGGTTTGACTGCTTGCTTGTCTGCTTATGTTTATGAGTCTATTTGGACCTGAACTTATGTTTTCTCGTTCGTTCTTTTGAGCTGACTGGGTAATGTTGACCAAAACCTGGTACCATTGCCATCTCTAGCTTCTATGCATTGAATTACTTCAAAGAAAAAATTTGTGTTAAGTGGTTTATGCACACAAGGTAATTTGATCAAATGATAAGATTTTAGTCCACATTTAATCCTTGACCAATTCATGAAAAGCCATGATGGGTTCCATCCAGTTGTTGTGAGACACCAATTATTGAAAGTTTGTTGCTCTGTTTCACGTGGTATCTGCAGTGCTTTGAATGCACTATCAATGCATTATGGTCCTGACAGTTGTCAACATTAACTACCACCTGGGTAACTTCTACAGCTGTTCCTTCTACACTATCTTATCTTTTGGTACCACCATTCGGCTGCCCCATTTCTTGGTTCAGTTTAGTAAATTTCAATCCCATAGCCCAGTTTATTGTAACCATGGAGTCATGGGACAAAACCAAGCAGATCCATAGCAGCACTGAAGAAAGTGAACGCATTATTTTTGGTGCAATGTTTTTCTTCATCATTCTGTTTGCCTTAAACATTGGTAGTTAGCCTAATGCTTAAATAACCGGCTAAGTATCTGGATTATGTTGGAATCTAATGATTATAATCTTGTATTTTTTTTTGGATTGTCAGCAATTCATGCACTAGTTGATTGAAATCTTTAATTGTTTATTGTCTGTGAATAAATGACTAATAGCAGTACGATTTACTGGCCTACAGGATCAATGGAGATGATGATGTCACCATAAAAATATTGTACTGTGGGATCTGCCACTCAGACCTTCATTGCATTAAGAATGACTGGACAAATGCCATCTACCCGGTTGTTCCAGGGTATGTACATCTGAACACCAGCAAACCCTTTTTTCATGATGTAATTGTTTCTTTAATACTAACTTAGATGAAATCAAAACAATGGAAAATGCACATTTTGATTGTTTTTGCCTAAAATCATCATTTTTCAATGATATAATTGTGGAGTTTGAAACTAGTGTTATACTTTACACCTTAGCAGCAGGAAGCTTCTACCCATGGTGCCGCACCTGCCCCAAATTCTTAGAAAATTTTCTCCTCTGCATGCTTTCAAAGCACTTCCCATTCTAAATTTTTCTGAGAGACCTACTCTTGCGCACCCACATATGCAACTAAACCTGCACCTGCTCCTGATGCAGTTTCTAGTAACTAAGCTTTGCATGATCTTCTTTATCTTATTCAATGATATGATCATAGTTTATCTTTGCTTACCATATGATACCATTCTAGTGTGTCAGCATTTAAAACTTACCATAACCATTGCTCATCAATGGACAGCCACAGAAACAGGACCTGGAGCACTACAATGCAGTACCACTATATAGGTTTTATACTAAATAACCAGTGTAAAGTCTTCTTACCTCATGCAAAATTTTGTTAAACATAATGTAATTCTCTATTTCCATTGTTTATGAACGTACTGGTTCATAGTTTTGTTGAGAATTTGTTTGACTCAACCTATAAATATCATAATATGGAGATCTTGCCTACAGAATTTGGAAGGTGATCATTGGTAATGATGTCATAGTCTGTCGTTGTTTTCATCGTATTCTTCCAAGTGTAGTCATGCCTTTGCAGATTATCATTACATTCTCCTTAGGAAAGCAGAAAGTTTTCTTATTGCTCCACTCTCAACCACAAACACATGAATACAAATAAATATTCACCATTGCACAAAGCAAACAATTAAACGATATCACCCATAACCCTGAGAACAAATGAGGATTCACCAAAAAAATCTAACTGTGCAGGCATGAGATTGTGGGTGTAATCACTGAAGTGGGGAGCAATGTACATAAGTTCAAGGTTGGAGACAAGGTGGGAGTGGGCTGCATGGTTAATTCTTGCCGTTCCTGTGAGAACTGCAAACAGGGTTTTGAGAACCACTGTCCTAGAGTGATACTTACATACAATGCCATCGACACAGATGGAACAAAGACATATGGAGGTTACTCTGATATGATAGTAGTCAATGAGGATTTCATTGTGCGGTTCCCTGACACCATGCCTCTGGACAAGGGAGCCCCACTGCTTTGTGCTGGCATCACTGTATACAGCCCAATGAAGTATTTTGGACTCGATGAGCCAGGGAAGCATCTTGGGGTGGTTGGTCTCGGAGGGCTCGGTCATGTAGCTGTGAAGTTTGCCAAGGCCTTTGGGCTAAAGGTCACGGTGATTAGCTCATCCCCGAAGAAGGAGAAGGAAGCAGTTGAACATTTGGGAGCTGATGCTTTCATTGTTAGCAGTAACCCTGAGCAGATGCAGGTAAAGTAGCAATTCCAAGTATGGAATTCACACCCACCAACACTTTTATCTTACTCTTGTATGTTTTCTTATCCTGTTAGGCCGCCATGGGCACAATGGATGGTATTATCAATACAGTGTCTGCTGTCCAAACCCTCATGCCGTTACTCTTTCTGCTAAAGGCTTATGGGAAGATGATCATGGTGGGTCTTCCAAATAAGCCACTGGAGCTACCAGTTTTCTCCCTGATCCTGGGTAAGCAAAGTGCTTATTCTTAATTGTGTTGTAAGGTTGGTGAACTTTTTGTTTACTTGCTGGCATTTTGTTGAAACAAATTGTGTGGTTTCACTTGTAGGTTCGAAAATCTTGGCTGGCACTTGCATTGGAGGAATCAAGGATACCCAGGAGATGTTGGATTTTGCTGCAAAGCACAACATAACAGCAGACATCGAGCTTGTTGGTATGGAATACATGAACAAGGCAATGGAACGACTTGGCAAGGCAGATGTCAGATATCGGTTTGTCATTGATATTGCCAATACCTTGCCTACCGCTTAGATCTGGGGTTGCAAGTATAGCTATATACCATTACTTAGAACTTTCTGGTTACTATTGTAATGTTTCTCCTTGCAGTTGGATTCTCGTTGGTCATTCTATCCTGAGTTTGTCTTATCATATCACATTTCTATCATTTAAGATTTTGAGAAAAGATGCTGTAGGGTGGTGTAACTATGAGGTTCTGTTCTTAATACATGGAGAATTAAATGACTATGCATTTCCTATGCGGTATAATTCAATGGTTACCACATGTTCCTTCTATCATTAGAACACAATTGCATGATTAAGGAGCATTCTACATTGTTGCTGCTATTATTGCTGCTATATGGTTGCAAGCGAAATGCTGATAGCTATGGTAATGCGTGCAACCAACAGTAACAATCTGAGAAAAATTGAGTTCCGTCCGGGATGAGAATTTATTGTTGTCTTGGTGAAAAAGAACTTCAGAAATCAGCTTATATTAGAAGTGCAGAGTTGGTTTCCTGGGGCGGTAAAAGAAATTGGGCAACAATGTGGAATGATCTGAGCCATAGTTGATACCTGATTTCCTCTAAGATCTGGTTTGATGCTCTCTACTCTCTTGGTACAATATCTGCTGGCTGTTATTTCGAAACATCCTCTATATTTTGATCCATGTACTAGTTAAGTCTGGGTTAGTTTTGTTCTAGCCCCTGAATCTTATGCTCTCTTGTCATTGTTCCATGTCAAGGTCATGTGTTAGGCACTTTGGGCTGTTTTGACTGCTGGGGGCCTCCGTTACCATGCTATCTTGTCCAGGTTTTTCTGATTAAGTTGTGGACTAGGTGTTGGGCCTAGTGTGGTGCTATCAAGGCCCAGGTGGGCTAACTTGTATTGGGCTGGGTTTGAGTCCAAGGGTTGAGATTAAATCAAGTCACGGGTGTACACGGGCTTGGGGATTAGTTTAATCTCATTGGTTTAGTCCATGGGAGTTTTTTGTTGAGTCTGGGCCTGGCCCACTTCGTGGATGTATTTAAACTCTAGTCTCTAGGGTTTGGATGGAACAGAGAACAGATTCTTTTCTCCCAAAAATTTCCTTCTCTCATCATAGGGCGGCAGCCCTTTCTTTCTCCTCCCCATCTTCCTCCTTTTCAAGAAGTAAACCTAACAGGATTAGAAATCCTTAATTCTAGTTCTTGTTGAACGGGGAATCCCATTGCTATTCATCAAGGTCTAAACCTAACAGGATTAGAAATCCTTAGTTCTAGTTCTTTTAGAACGGGGAATCCCATTGCTATTCATCAAGGTCTAAACCTAACAGGATTAGAAATCCTTAGTTCTAGTTCTTGTTCAACGGGAATCCCATTGCTATTCATCAAGGACTAAACCCTAACAAGTGGTATCAGAGCCTGGTTCAAGGAGTAATCTGGAGGCCTTCAAGGAGTTGAAATAATTTCAACAGAATCTCGTCAAGGTACTTCTCTATTTTATAAAATTTATTTTTGTGCTATTTTTTGAAATTGGCCATGGGGAGTAGCATAAAAATAGAGGTTGAGAAGTTTGATGGGAAGGAAAGTTTCTCCATGTGGAAAGTCCGGGTAGAGGACCTCCTTGTGCAGCAGGGTTTAGATTTGGCTTTGGAGGAAAGGCCAGATGGGATGACAGACAAGCAGTGGATTTTATTGGAGAAGAAGACATGTTCAATGATCAGGGGCTGTCTGGCGGATTCAGTCCTCTATTCAGTGCTGGAGGAGAATACCCCGAAGGGACTCTGGACGAAGTTGCACACCCTCTATATGGGAAAGAATATGTGCAACAAGTTGATGTTGAAGAAGCGCCTCTACAGCCTTCGGATGTCAGAAGGTGGAGATGTGCTGGGTCACATCCAGATATTCGACCAGATGAGCAATGAACTTCTGAATGTTGGGGTCAAGATGGAGGAAGAAGATAAAGCACTTCTGCTTTTATGTTCAATGCCCACGTCTTATGACTCATTGGTCACAACACTGCTCTATGGGAAGAAGACATTAATTTATGAAGATATTGTCTCGGTGCTTCGGACGAATGAGGAGAGGGAGAAGATGACCAAGGAAGCTGTTCCCCAGGAGGGTCTATCAGTTGGGGAAAGGACAGGCAGAGGTAGGGGCAGGGACAGAATTAAGTCTGGAGGACGATCAAAGTCCAGGAAAGGCAAGAGAGAGCTGAAGTGCTATAAGTGTGGAGAGGTAGGACATTTTAAGAAGAATTGTCCTAAGTGGAAAAATCAGAAGGGAGAAAAAGGAGGATCTGAGTCTGTGAGTACAGTTGCAGATCAGGAGGTGGAGGATGATCTCTTGGTTGTATCAGATGATCACAGGCACAGCACAGAGATGTGGACCTTGGATTCAGCCTGTTCTCATCATTACACTCCCAACCGGTCGTGGTTCAGTACTTACACAGAGGTTGAGGAGGGGAATGTGACTCTTGGAGATAATCACCCTTGCAAGGTGGCAGGTATTGGCACAGTGAGGGTGAGGATGTTTGATGGTATGGTGCGCACTCTTACCAGTGTGAAGCATGTTCCAGAACTCAAGAAGAATCTGGTATCACTGGGGTACTTGGAGCGGACTGGATACAGCTTCAGCAGTCGTGCCAGGAGTGGAGTTCTGAACATCTCCAATGGAGCCATGGTGGTGATGAGAGGAAGGAGGCTGAAAAATAATCTATACAAGATGGAGGGCTCTGTGATGACTGTGAAATCTGAGGTGGCAGCTGTGGAGCAAGATCCCCGGGATGTGTACAGGATGTGGCATTACCGCCTGGGCCACATGGGAGACAAGGGGATGAAAGAACTGAGCAAGAGAGGTCTGCTTCCAGACTTGAGTAGCGGAGATATGGAGATCTGTGAGCCTTGTCAGATGGGAAAGCAGAGGAGAGTACAGTTCTCAGTCAGCATAGCTAGGAGTGCTGAACCCCTGGATTTAGTACACACAGATGTCTGGGGACCAGCCCCAGTTTCTGCAAGGAATGGGGCCAGATACTTTATGACCCTGATAGATGATTTCTCAAGGAAGCTGTGGATCTACTTTATGAAGGAGAAATCAGAGGTCTTCACCAAGTTCAAAATCTGGAAGGCTGAGGTGGAGAAGGAGCAGGGTAAAAGTGTGAAGTGTCTGAGGTCTGATAATGGCGGGGAATACACCAGCAGGGAGTTCCAGATTTTTTGTGAGGAGTGGGGCATCAGAAGGCACTTCTCGGTGATGGGAACTCCTCAACAGAATGGGGTGGCTGAGAGGATGAACAGAACACTATTGGAAAAGGCAAGATGCTTAAGGCTGCAGGCAGGGCTTCCAAAGATGTTCTGGGTTGACGCAGTAGATGCAGCTAGCTACTTGGTCAATCGGTCACCGCACACCAGGTTAGATGGAGACATTCCAGAGGAGATATGGTCTGGAAGGAAGACAAGCCTAAACCATCTAAGGGTGTTTGGATGCACAGCATATGTGCATGTTGGAGCTGGGGAGCGGAGTAAGTTGGATGCCAGGTCTAAGAAGATGGTGTTCCTAGGCTACCCGCGAGGAGTCAAGGGGTATCGGCTATGGGACCCCTTGGAGAAGAAGGTTGTCATCAGCAGAGATGTAACCTTTGATGAGAGCTCAATCCTCCAGAACAGAAGTGGCATGGATGCACAGCAGGGACTACAGGAGGTAGAACACGGTAACACTAGTCAGACAACCTCCTATACAGTTGTGCCATTTGCTAGTGGACCAGGAGGATTTGAGATTCAGGTGGAGAGGACTGACAGAGGGGGTAGAAGCCAGGGAGTTCAGCAGGATTTAGCTGGACAGGGGACTGATACTGGGATCGCACAGCAAAGGCCCAGGAGGAACGTGCGACCACCAGTTCGATACGGCTTTGAGGATTCGTTGTCATATGCCCTGGTGACAGCGAATGGAGACCCTTTCACCTATGAGGAGGCTATGGAAAGTCAGGATAGAGATAGGTGGATCCATGCTATGGCAGAGGAAATGCAGTCTCTTCACAGCAATAATACGTGGCAGGTGGTCCAGCTGCCACAAGGAAAGAAACCCATTGGTTGTAAATGGGTTTATCAGCGCAAGGAAGGAGCTTCAGAACAAGAGGGTATCAGGTATAAGGCAAGACTAGTGGCCAAAGGATACTCTCAGAAAGAAGGCATCGATTATGGTGAGATATTTTCTCCAGTTGTCAGGCACACTTCCATCAGACTATTATTGAGTATTGTAGCAGCTCAGGACTTGGAGCTGGAGCAGATGGATGTGAAGACAGCATTCCTCCATGGTCATTTGGAGGAGAGCATCTACATGGAGCAGCCACCAGGGTTTAGAGAACCAAGATCAGATGGAAAGTCTGTTTGCTGAAGAAATCTCTGTATGGGCTGAAGCAGTCGCCGAGGCAGTGGTACAAGAGATTTGACACTTATGTTAGGAGCATTGGACTTTTCAGGTGTGAGTATGATTCTTGTGTGTATGTTAAATCTCTGGATGATGGGTCTAGGATGTACTTACTCTTGTATGTAGATGACATGCTGATAGCATGCAAGAGTAAGAAGGCTGTACAGGAACTGAAGATAGCTTTGTCTCGGGAGTTTGAGATGAAGAATCTGGGGCCAGCCAGGAAGATCCTAGGGATGAAAATCATCAGAGATAGATCCAAGGTGTGCTGCATCTGAGTCAGGGTGGCTACATTAAAAGGATTCTGGAGCGATATGGGATGAAGGATGCCAAACCAACAGCACTACCTTTGGCAGCACATTTTTCCTTATCGAAGACCATGTCACCACAGACTGAGGTGGAGGCTCAGGAGATGGAGAAGGTACCATATGCTTCTAGTGTTGGGAGCCTTATGTATGCCATGGTATGTTGTAGGCCAGACATAGCCCATGCAGTGAGCCAGGTGAGCAGGTTCATGGCGCAGCCTGGTAGGAAGCACTGGCGAGCACTGAAGGGAATCTTCAGGTACTTGGTAGGTACAGTTGGGGTTGGTATTTGCTATGGACAGCAAGAAGATGCTGAGAGATCCAACTTATCCAAGGAGGCTCGTGGGCAGTTATATGGGTATGTGGATGCAGACTTTGGTGGAGATGTGGACACTAGGAGATCCACAACAGGCTTTGTGTTCAGCCTGTTTGGTGGTCCAATATCGTGGAGATCATGTCTGCAGCCCATCACAGCCTTATCTACCACGGAGGAAGAATACATAGGTATCACAGAGGCAGCAAAGGAAGCTCTTTGGCTGAAGGGCTTGATGCTGGAGATGGGACTTGATCAGAAGGTTGTCCAGGTGCATAGTGACAGCCAGAGTGCTCTGATGCTTGCGCAGAATGCAGTCTATCATGCCAGGACGAAGCACATTGACCTCAGATACCACAAGATCAGAGAGCTGGTGGAAGATGGTGAGGTGGAGCTGGTGAAGGTATACACCAAAGAAAATCCAGCAGATGCACTGACTAAGGTTCTTCCACGGGACAGTTTTCAAAAGTGTATTTCGTTGTTAAAGCTGATGGACACAGTGGACGTGCTGAGGCCTTGAAAGCACCAAGGTGGAGATTGTTGGGCCTGGTGTGGTGCTATCAAGGCCCAGGTGGGCTAACTTGTATTGGGCTGGGTTTGAGTCCAAGGGTTGAGATTAAATCAAGTCACGGGTGTACACGGGCTTGGGGATTAGTTTAATCTCATTGGTTTAGTCCATGGGAGTTTTTTGTTGAGTCTGGGCCTGGCCCACTTCGTGGATGTATTTAAACTCTAGTCTCTAGGGTTTGGATGGAACAGAGAACAGATTCTTTTCTCCCAAAAATTCCCTTCTCTCATCATAGGGCGGCAGCCCTTTCTTTCTCCTCCCCATCTTCCTCCTTTTCAAGAAGTAAACCTAACAGGATTAGAAATCCTTAATTCTAGTTCTTGTTGAACGGGGAATCCCATTGCTATTCATCAAGGTCTAAACCTAACAGGATTAGAAATCCTTAGTTCTAGTTCTTTTAGAACGGGGAATCCCATTGCTATTCATCAAGGTCTAAACCTAACAGGATTAGAAATCCTTAGTTCTAGTTCTTGTTCAACGGGGAATCCCATTGCTATTCATCAAGGACTAAACCCTAACACTAGGCACCTTTTGTCCCTACTGATGGTCTCCTCAGGTAGCCATATTTTCTAGCTTGCTCGTTGTCAGAACATCTTAATATTTTCAATCGTTGGTAATGATTGGCAATAGCATTCTCTCTGGAAACCAAATTACAACCAGACCTTTGTATACTACTGCTAACAAATTAGGATCATGACAGTGAATCTTTGAATTTCTTCATTATAAGGACTGGCCTTTTCAACTAACATATCAGTTATAGTGCTCTAGCTTGCTACACGATGGCCTTCAAACTCTTGAAAAACGTCACAGCTACTTGTCTCAGATGCTTCTTAAAGGCAAACAGGATGACATTTTGTGACAGACAAAAATGGCATATCCTTGAGAGTCACTTGTCAAAGTGAATCATTTTCTTTTCCAATAGAGAGAATTTATAAGATATTCTCGCAAGAAGAGTGCTAGGGGTCGCCCACATTATGCACTTCCTTCCATGTGTAATGTGTGAACTAGTGTAACTCATGGTGACACAAGGGGTTGGCTGAATGAACATTGAAACTTTTCATGTGCAGGAACAGTGCCTCAAATGCATTTTTGTATGTTGGTTAACTGAGAAATGGAAGTATTCACTGGGGAACTAAAAGTTTTGGTTATATCTTCCTTCTCATAGAGTTGGCTATTTATGCTAGACAATAATACACAGTCCGTACAGTTTGAGTAAAGTAAATTATGAAGATTGATAAATAAAAGCATCTAAACTAAAATTTTCAGAATTGCAGTCTATGAAGATTGCTACAGAGTCTGCGGTTTGATCATTCCCCTGTCAGGTGTCTTGAGTTGAATTTAACATGAGTCCTTTCCTTTGAATCGAAGTAGGCTAGAAGATCTAAGTGCCCCAAACTTCCTCTTTATTAAATCAATGGAAACCCAGACAGGTTTGACTGGGAATGGATCAACATGATCTCTGAGAACAAATCGATTCATTTTTCTTCAAGCTGTGGCAAGAAAAAATGTAACATAGCCCAACTGCTTTGCATCATTGCCCTGCTAAAAATGGGGTGGTTCCCAGTCATTGCAGTTCTTGCGAGCGCAAGTGATCTTTCACAGGTGATCTCCCAGGAAAGGTAGAGAGGGATTTAAATCCGGGAGATGGGAGACTGAGAAAGAAGAACTATGAGAGTTTAGGTCCACTTCTTGGTGGAAAATTTGTTTCCTTTGTAGGACTAGCTTCAAAACCTTCTCAACTCTGCTGGTCCTATGGATCCAGTACTGCTTGTAGATAAAACATTCCACGAAAAAAGCTTATTGGTACACGTATGCAAAAGCCTCCAATATGAACTGGCATAAACTATTTGAATTTGTAGTCAAATAGGCATCTTCTAACAAGTACTTCAAAGCTCAAAGTAGGTGGGAAGATCTCAATGGCATACGCTTGGCCTACCCAAGTTTCTCTGAATTTAATTTAGTCGTAGAATTATTTGTGCGCCAAACTCCTGCCACAAAATTAATTGCTCAGTCTGAACAAAATCAAGATCCACCCTGCATGAAGATTTAGGTTTGGCAAAACCCAAAACAACTACCTAGCGTTAAGTAATCCTCCACCGAGACAGTAGTCATCCCACCCATCCAAGAACCACTCCACTGAAACCATGCTCATGATTCTGGCCGTGATTGAGTGTTCTTACTCATTACAAATCTAATCTGGCATAACTAAACTGTACCTGAATCATCATCAATTGCCATGCAATCTTTCTGCACGGTATTTGCTGGCTGTTAACATCATGGTGGCTGTAATCAGTTTTTACCCTTCAAAGCTTCCTCTCCATGTCAACTTTGTGCTAGCCCCAAAATTCTAGCCTCTCTTCCTTGTGGATGGTCCTTGTCTTGGTTGTGTGATGGTCTATTTTGGCTTATGAATCCTTGCTATCATGGTAGCTCTGCTGAGCTTGCTCAATACCATGACCAAGTTCTGGAATCCTGTGCATTTGTCCCCTATTGCCACTGCGAACGTGAATCAGAATTTTAGCATCCACGCATGCAACAGCGAAGTGCTTGTCAAGTGGGTAGTACAAATTTCTGTCCATATCTTTATGTGCTCCATGGAATCATTCTACATCATCTCGAATGATTTTTTTTTTTTTTGGAATACAAGCAACAGGAAGCTGGACCATTGCATGTCACAACATGTGCTGTCATTGATCAATTAGCATAGATGGTCGAAAACCTATCCTTGCATGACTCATCTTTCACGAATTAGCATTGTTTTGAATGTCTAGGTATGGATTTGTTTAACTGAAAGATAATAATATTGAATGAAGTTTTTTGTTTTAAAGAAGAAGAAGATCAATGAAGAAAAGGGAAACAAGATAAAGAACAAGGTTTGGTTCAAATGGTACTTGAAATTTAATCAAGAAATATATGAAATTTAACATAGAGCAACATAGAATTCTCATGGTATGGTGCAAGATCAAGAAGGCACAGTTCTATAAATATGGAGGCAAGAGCAAATAAGGTGGACCTTGGGATATAAACCACCGTGACTTTGGTTGGGCATAAGGTCCGGACTCAGGTGGTGGGTTAGTCCCCCTTTAATCTTGCCTCACAAGCATGAATTGACCAAGTCCAAGAAAATCGGTTTGACCTGCCTCCGATCTGCAAGCAGTCTGAAATTAATCTAATCTGGTCCAACCCACTCTTAGGTTCGAAAACAAATCCAATATTAAAACCCTTGTTGAATGTAAGAAATTATTCTTTTTATGATATATTTTGTTAATTAATTTATTCTGTTGATCATAATTATTGCAGCTATTAATTCAATCTTTTGTAGAATATGTTTCTGATAATATTTGTACATTGTTTACTATTATTTCATGACATAACATGGTTGCGATACAGTTAGGTAATTAATTTTTATATGTTATAATAATTTTTGTTTGGATCATTTTGACCTGATGTAATCTTAAAAATATGATGGATCAATAAAATTAATTTGATATCCAATCTAATCTAAATTCAAAGAAAATTAGGTTGGGTTTGGATTTAATTCTTTGATTGATGCAAAAGTGGATTGAATTTGAGTTGCGCTCATTATTAATCTAATTTGACTTGCTTCTAGGCTAACACAGATACCATTTCAGCGTTCTCTCTTTCAATCCTTTTGCAAAGTTTCAAAATAGCATCTTATATATTTTCTCTCTAATAACATTTATTACAATCATCCACGTTCTTCTAGCCTTTAGATCGTAAGCAAATCTTTTACAATGCCACTATATATCTTTTATTCATAATATCAATTTTTTTGATTGATACATCATAATGTTGTAGCTTGGCAAATGGATGCCACTTCTAATAAATAAGAGAATATAATTTTTTGTATATGTATCATTTTAATAACTTGTTCTAGATACTTTTTAGTAAGATAAAAGTTTAATCGGATATTAGTGTATTCGCTTGCTTTCGTTTGATGAACATAGGTACAAATATGGATATAGTAGTATGCTAAAATTTGCAACTGTATTCATTTTAAATATACATAACATGGACATAAATATAAATATTGATTGAATATTTGAATTCTATGAGTAGAATATTACCCTTTTTTATTTTTTATTTACTCAAACAAGTATGCATGTCTTTTAGCTTTTATTTACTATTTTTTAAAAGAAATTGATATGAAGAAAATAATTATGGTATATTTGCATTCACTTAATCGTAGGATTCTTTTAATAATTATATTGTTACATTGATGCAAGCAAAGAACCCGCAATAGAATTCCATATTCTATGAGAGGTCAAAGTAGTGCAATAAGATGGATGATTATTAGCCTTAGCTTCTTGAAAGTTTTTGATTTCACAATTTTGACTACTTTGAAGAATACTTGAAGTTTTCAGTTTTGCATTAATATTCTCATATTACAACAACCACTTCAAACTAAAAATTAAAGAGGATTTTGAAAAAAAAAATAAATATGAATAGTTAATATTAGAAGAGTACAACTAAGAAACTATTTATAAAAGAAATCTTTTAAAAACATAAGGCTTTACTAGTTCCCAAAGATTTTTTTAAAAAAAACAAAGAGATAAATACCATATAAATAATTAAAAATACTACTAACTCTTACTACACCTTTAACTCATCTAGCATCTTTTCAGGAGGAATAGATATAAAAATTTAAATAAAAAAATTAACTTTAAATTATTGATCGTAAATAATTTTTCATGATTTTTTACAATTCACCAACATGAACACATCTTTGATAAATTATCAATGACTATTTTTTTATCTCTATTTTTAGTGATTTAAAATACTCTGCAAAGTTAACTCAATACCAAATATCATGAAATAGATTTACATAAAAAATTTAATTATTTTGATGCTTAAAAATCTTTCTTTAAATTGATGTATTCCTTTTTTTTTTTAATGTGGCTAGAGGTAGATCTTTGAAAATAAATTTTGAAATTTCACCGGGCTTTGCTGTTGAGAATTTTTATTAGGAGTCCAAATATCCAATTTAGATAATTGATAAACATGAAACCCCTTATTGCATTATACATACTTTGAATTAAATAACTAATTATTAAAAATAATTGATCAAATAAGAGATCTTACTTCATAATCATTGATATTTCAAAAGTTATGAGAAATACATAAAATTGAATAGAATTGCAAATGAAATTAGATATTCATATATGAATTATTCTTTTTTTTAATGGATACGAGAGCAAACATACATCTTAATTTTCAAATAGATTTTATTTTGGAAAGATTCAAACAAACTTTTAACACATTTTCAACCATACTTTTTAACAAGGTCTAGATTGCATTTATGGCTAGTAAAATTAATACATTCTCTCAAAATTTTGGTAACCATAATTTTGTTTAAAGCATTCATGTGTGCTATTAATAAATGATTGAATGTTATCAATAAACGGTTGTACCAAAAAAAAAACTTTGAAAATAATTTTTTTTTTTGCCCAAAAAAAATCTTTGGACACTTCGTATGATATGAGTTAGTAAATCATAAAAAGAATAGTGGAATAGATATTAATTCAAACAAACTCTCACGGTGGGAAGCCTAAAATTATTCAATAGAGCATGGTTCTTTCAATAATTCTCTCAGCCAGTGGACGTTAATACTTTACACCTATGAGAAAATTCAACCAATAGCATTGTATAATATTTTTTGCCTGAGTTGCAGCGTGTTTGGTCCAGCCAGCAACCTACCATTAATTCCCACGCGTCACAGTCTCGCAAGCTGCAGCGTGTTTTGGTCCAACCAGCAACCTTCCATTAATTCCGACGCGTCACAACGTCGGGGCGGGGACCCACGAACGGCCACCAGCGTTCAAATCCGCTGAGAGGTGAGACCGTGAGAGCCGTCCGTGTTCATCTCGCATTCTCGCAACGGTCGACAAGCGTCCATTCTCTGCGCGCTCTCAGTTTCTGCCGTTACGAACCGCTGCAGAGGGCCGGGTAAGGTGAATCATCTCCGGCCCGCGTTTCCCTATGGAACGCGTTTCTGGGGTGGCTTTTTTTTTTTTTGATAAAAAAAAGAAAAAAAAAAAGGCTTTACGGATCAGATCCTATGCGGTTTCATTTTTCGTGCGAGATTTACGCAGCTATTTTTCGTTCGAAGACGAGTTGATCAATCTGATCCATCCAAATGTCAGAAAAAAAAAAAATAGATAGATCTTGGCCTTTCAATACCGACGTTTCGATCCCAAGAATTTATTTTAGAATTATTCAAGTCAATCAAAGCCTCGTTCCTCGAACGACTGTATGGCGTGGAGGAGCTACCACCGCCTAGATCGGGTGGCTTTGCTCGTTGGCAAATTCTGCCGCTTCGCTCGTGCGATATATGATGGAAAGGAGCGGGTAATCGGCCCTATCCGGACGAGCGAATCTCTTCCACTTTCTTCTTTTTCGGAGCTTGATCTGCAGTGAAGGAGGAGGAGACGAGAAGGCCAATGGCAGCGGCGAAGAGCGGGACGAAGGGATCGCCGGAGACGGAGCACCCTCGGAAGGCCATCGGATGGGCGGCGCGGGACAGCTCCGGCGTCCTCTCCCCTTATCCTTCTCCCGGAGGTATCCCTCCTTCATCTCCTCTGATGCCGGCCGGCATTCTCTTGAGAGGATCCCTCTTTCTTTTCATCCCGATTTCTTTGCGGATCTCCCCAATGGTTGCTTGTGTATTTCTACTTTTTTTTTTTTTTGAATTATTTGTGTTGTTTTTTATTTTAAACTTTATACTTTTGCGTTTGTATAACCGATAACGTTTTAGAGTGTTCTCTTTCACACCCACCGTTGCACCCTGCATGGAAATTTTGTTTTCTGGTGGAACGAGGACTCGTGGCTGTCCGTTATCAAGATAAAGACAACTACAGACGACTGGGTTCTTTTGTGGGCCCCCCTATGTTTCTCTTTAGTAATTTAAATGCAGTTTTTTTTAAAAAAAATTTCTTTCTTGATGCCACTGCCATATGATCTCCCCACTGTGGCATCAATGCTCATATAACTGGTGCACAGACCTGCATAAAATTTTTATGCGGCATACTAAATTATAATATCGGCATCATACTTGTTTATGGGATCAAGCAAGATGCAATGTGGTTTTATGCTTAGATCTTCAATATAATTCAACTATATTTTGGAATCTCAACAATGTAATTGAATGATGAGATGTTGAACAGTTAACTTGATTTTTTGCATTTATTTGGATCTAATTTTCTAAGGTAGTATGATTAATGAATTTAAAACACTATACTTTTTTTTTTTGATTATGTAAGTCTCTTTGCAATTTATCAAATTAAACAAACTAAACTTTCTTATTTGGCTAGATGATATGCCTTGGAAAAGCCAAAGTACAATCTTATTAGCGATTGGGTTCGAGTTATAGATTGGAGAGGGGCCTAGATTAATTTGTTTTTCTTTTTTCAGAATTTTTGAATATACAAATATGGAAATTAAAATATGAGTTAATTATAGAGTAGAAGATTGGAGAATAAAAAGCCATTTGTATGATGAGTCTAGTTTTCACCAACATGGGCTCATATATTGCATGTCTATTGAAATAAATATTATGTTTGATTATTCAAGAATTTATACATATTTATCAATTTAATTATCTTTTAAGGTATAATATTTTAGAAGAAACAAGGATACAATTTGAACATATAGCCGTAAAGATACAACAATTGGCATCTTGTTTTTAATTCTATAAACTCTAATAATGGACTGTTTATTTTACTACTCAAGACTAGTTGGTAAGAAATAATGCATAAGCTATGTAGTTACATAAATTATAGAAAATGAGTCCACTTATGATTTACGATTTAATAAGCACAATCAACTTGGATCTTATGATGCAAAGGAATCTATTCTTTCATTTATGGATCTAAATATTAGAATCCTACATTTATCTTGATCTAAGGATAAAATCTGAATTGTTTAGGTCATTTTGATCCAGATTAATATAAGGTTTGGATTAAGAAAGTAAGATTTTAATGACTTGCCAAAGTATATAGGAAAGTAACTGGATGATGAAAAGTTATAAAGGTGCTTCCTCATTCTTTTTGTCAGAAATTGCAATTTCTTTACCACGAAATGTTCTTTCTTGTGATGGTATAGTAGTCTGAAATATCATCGGTTTTCTTGTTGATTGACAAAATTATTTTCTTTCACCATATGAATCGATCAAATTAACCTGCTATGATATAGCAACTAAAAATATGAAATATATCCTTTTCCTCTGGAAATAATGCACATATCATCTTCTGCTGACTCCTTGAATTAAATGCTCAACTAGTTCACCGACTTTGCGACGAATTATATCCTATTGACATGAGAACTCTTATCTCAAAGTTGTTACTTTGTTTCATGAGGTGTGGTGCACACTTTTCAGTGCACTGCGGCTTGATCTTTTCTTTTCCTTTTTTTTTGTTGTAGGAGAGTCTTGACTGTTGTTAATAATGGACTACCACATGAATATCTATGAATTCTTCCAAGGTCTTCCTGCTGTCTGTTTATTATTTTAAGACCAATACGCCCATTAACCACACCTTAATTTGCTCTAAGTTTGGGCAACTAAATTTCATTACCATAGCCAAGCTGATGACAGGTGATTTTTGCGACTTCTGGGACAATGGACAAAACTCTCAAACCCATTGCTGCACAAAAAGGAAAACAATTTTACGTTATCCTTTTATTCTGTATTCTGTCCGAGTGATGTCTTTATCCTTTAAGAGTCATTAAGCTGAAACTCTTTGATGAAGTTTTGGTGACCTTGCCATTTTCATATATATGTTGCCGCTCAGTATTAGAAATATGTCAGTGGTTCATGGTTTTAATTTCCATCACTTGTGTGGTTGCTGACAAATTTGGGTGTTGCTAATGAATGAAACCTCTATTCATATTTTGTAAATTCAGTGATTAATGGCAATATGCTTAATCATCTACAGGAATAATAGAGATGATGATGTCACCATAAAGATACTGTTCTGTGGGATCTGCCACTCGGACCTCCACAGCATAAAGAACGAATGGAACAATGCCATTTACCCACTCATTCCTGGGTATGTGACTACTTAACACCATCAAACTTTTTATTCTAAAGTATTATTGTGTTCAAGCTTCTGGGCTTGCTACTGGCGGTTCAGGACAAGGGCCAGCAAAAGTTCACTTCCTC
Organism: Calamus simplicifolius; assembly: GCA_900491605.1. Taxonomy (NCBI): domain Eukaryota; kingdom Viridiplantae; phylum Streptophyta; class Magnoliopsida; order Arecales; family Arecaceae; genus Calamus; species Calamus simplicifolius. The sequence goes on along the minus strand of UESW01001426.1, from coordinate 86,971 downwards.
ATAGTTTGAACTATTATTACTAGCTACAGGAGATGAGTCTAAACCTTGTTTTCAGGAGTTTTACTTCCCAATTGGTACGTACACTTACTCCTACATTTGACCAAATCCA
>UESW01001426.1:39811-86756 GCA_900491605.1 Calamus simplicifolius | reverse complement strand
GAATTAGTAAACCACAAGATAAAAATAGAGTTTAATACAAAACAGCTCCTTTAGAGCAGATATTTCAAAATAAAAGCAAGGTTTAGAAGGGCCTGTTTAGATTTGATTTGAGTGCAGGCTTTTCTTCTTTTCTTCTTTTCCTCAACTCCTTTGAAGTGTGGAATCGGGCCTCAGCTCAGATTCTTCACGGATTGAATGTTGGAGTTGATTTGAGCTTTTTCTTCCTTTCTTTGAATGTTGAAAATCTCTTGATTTGATCTTGAATGGCTCTTGGATTTTCTTCTAGACTTTCTTGGATTGATGAACTTAAGCACAGATGAAGTCTCCTTTGATTTATACCTTTTCTTTCACTCTATTTTTGAATCTTGTTTTTAAATGATGCTCTATTTTTCCTTTTTTCTGAAAGATTTTTCTTTTTCTCTCTTGATTTTGTATCTGTTTTTTTTATTTGAAAACAGCCTCTCTATTTATAGACTCTGCGAAAATAGTCATTAGACACAAAGAAAATCTAGCCGTTATTGAAAAATCTTACCGTTGATGCTGAGTTGGCATTCAGAAAAAATCATGCCCAGATTTGTTGGAGTCGGCTCCAACTTTAGGCGAGTCGGCTCGAAGACGCGATGCCAAAAATAGAAACAATCTGAAAGTTAAGGGGTCGACTCAACGAAAATAAGGTGTCGACTCCTGACAGTCGGGGGTCGACTCATGAAAGCAAGGGGTCGACTCGAGAAGTGTTCAGAAAAATAATTCTCTAGTGTCTGAGCGGAGTCGACTCACACAGTCATGGAGTTGGCTCGACATAATCGGGGGTCGACTCGAGAAATCACAGGGGTCGACTCGAGACAAACAGACATCTCTGTATACTGAGTGGAGTCGACTCTGAAACTCTAGAGTCGGCTCCGAACGTATCAAAAATTAGAGAATTTTCTGATTGACTTTGAAATTCGTTCCAAATTAATTTTAAATCAATTTTGACTTGAATTCAATAAAATTGTCATTAGGAATCACTTCAAGATATGTTCCAAAAACTCATTAATTGGGATATGAAGTATAAAAATTTCTTTTTGAAAGCTTAAACATGGAGCTTGAAGCTACTTTCCATTGATTAAAGTCATACTTAACATACTCATTGATTATGATAAATAAATTCATTGCTCATGTAAATAAATTTATTGCATCTTTTAATATACTCATGGCTTTTGGTAATCATCAAAATCAATAAGATTGGGGCAATAATTTCTCAACAATCTCCCCAACACTAAATTTTTTCATGTAGTTATTTTATTTAGTGCTCCGAAAGAGTTTTACTAGCATAATAAATTACATTCTCGATTGAGTTTCTGTCCTAGAACTGCCCCTACAGCATAATCAGAAGCATCACACATGATTTCGAAAGGTATGGTCCAATCTGGGGGCTTGATAATTGGTGCAGTGGTCAAAGCAGTTCGAAGGATGTTATAGGCTGTTAGACAATCTTTATCAAAATTAAAAGAACTATCCTTGGTCAACAAATTACACAATGGTCGAGAAATTTTACTGAAATCTTTGATGAACGTCTATAAAAACCAGCATGACCAAGGAAAGATCGTACTTGTTTAACTGAGGTTGGGGTGGTAGATTTGAGATCAATTCAACCTTGGCTTTATCAACCTCAATACCTCGCTCTGAAACAATGTGTCCAAGCACAATTCCCTCACGAACCATAAAATGGCTCTTCTCCAACTTAGGACTAAATTCATTTCCATACATCGTTTCAGTACCTTAGTCAAGTTCTCGAGGCAGCTATCAAATGATGCACCAAAGACTGAAAAATCATCCATAAATACTTCCAAAAATTGACCAATCATATCAGAAAATATGGCCAACATACATCGTTGAAAAGTGGCTGGTGCATTACAAAGACCAAACGGCATGCGTCTAAAGGCAAATGTTCCAAAGGGACAAGTGAAGGTGGTCTTTTCTTGATCTGCAGGAAATACTGGGACTTGATTGTATCCTGAATATCCATCTAAGAAACAAAAGAAACTTTGTCCCGCTAGCCGTTCTAGAATTTGATCGATAAAAGGCAAAGGAAAGTGGTCTTTCCTAGTCACGGCATTCAACTTTCGATAATCTATACACACTCTCCAACTAGTTGATGTGCGAGTAGGAATTGATTCGCCCTTTTCATTTTTAATCACGGTAATACCCGATTTTTTAGGTACTACTTGGATTGGACTGACCCATTGGCTATCTGAAATTGGATAAATGATACCAGCATCAAGCCATTTTACTACTTCTTTCTTAACAACATCCCTCATGTTTGGATTTAGCCTTCGTTGCATGTCTCTATGTGGTTTGGCTTCAATTTCACTATGAATGTGGTGCATGCAAACGGAAGGGTCAATTCCCTTAAGATCAGCTATTGTCCATCCAATTGCCTCTTTATGTTCTTTAAGTACATCTACCAATTTATCTTTTGCTCAGAGGTTAGGGTAGATGCAATGATTACTGGAAGGGTATCATTGGGTCCAAGGAATGAATATTTTAAGTCATCTGGAAGAGGTTTCAATTCTAGTTGGGGTGGTTCTTCCAAGGATGGTATTAAAGGACTTGGTTTAGTTGGAAGTGGTTCATATTTTATAGTCCAAGGAGGGATGGTGTCGAACTTAGGTGGTTCTAATAACATGTTTATCTCTTTGGTATACTCATCAATATCAAAGTCATCTATTCCAAAATGTGTAAGACATGTTTGTAAAGGATCCGAATCAATCAAACTTTGGAATTTCTTATCTACTACTTCCTCTATCATGTTTACTTCATTTAAATCATACACAGGTGGTCCTTGGGAAGCATTAAAAATATTTAATCTCATCTTCTTGTTTCCAAAAGATACATCCATCACACCTGTTCTACAATTTATACATGCATTAGCAGTAGCTAGAAAAGGTCTTCCAAGGATGATGGGAATTTGGTTAGGATTACCGCTAGATTCCATATCTAACACAAGGAAGTCGACAGGAAAATAGAATTCATCCACCTTTACTAATACATCTTCCAATATTCCACGAGGTTCTTTGACTGATCTATCTGCCAATTGTAGTGTTACTGTCGTGGGTTTCAACTCTCCAAATCCGAATAATTCATACACTGAACTTGGGAGAAGGTTTACACTCGCACCCAAATCTAATAATGCTTTCTTGATTGTGAAGTTTCCTATGACACATGATATAATCGGGGTACCAGGATCTTTTAGTTTGGGTGGGGTTATTTGCTGAACAACTGAGCTGACTTGCTCAGTCAAATGTATCTTTTTTGGTATTTGTGTCTTGGCTTTCCGTTTTTGTGTGCATAGATCCTTCAAAAATTTGGCATAAGCTGGAACTTGCTTGATAGCATCGAGAAGAGGTAAGTTTATTTGGACTTGCTTAAATAACTCAAGCATCTCATTCATTTTTATATTCTTCTTATCTGAAGGCAAAGGAGATTCTAAAGCACTAGGGAATGGGGCTTTAGGTATGATTGCTTGATCATTGAATTCCTTTTTTTTCATTTCTTCTCTTTTCTGGTTTAGCCACTTCTAATTTCTGGGTTGGTTCAGGTGGGTTCAATGTTTTTCCACTTCTGAGAGTCATGACTGATTTAGCATGTTCTGGGAATTTGTCAGGACTATTGGAACCCTCAGCCATGAATTGTCCTTTCGGGTTATCGATAGGCTGACTAGGTAACTTACCCTCCTCCCTTCTACTGAATGCTGTGGCTAATTGACCTATCTGAGTTTCTAGTTTTGCAATAGATTGTGTGTGGGAGTGAAGGATTTGAGTATTCATTTCTAGCCCTTTCAATGCTTGTAACACTTTGTCTTCAAAAGTAGGCTGATTATTCGGTGGAGGTTGTGGGATGTTTGGATATTGTGAATATGGCATGCTTCTAAAATTGGTTTCTTGATAATTAGGTCTGATCGATGAATTGGTTACAGGTTGAGGTTTCCAAAAAATTTGGTGATTTCGCCAGCCAGGATTGTAAGTATTTGAAAATGGATCATTTCCTGTTCTAGGAGCTAATCGGGTTTGGGCTTGGTGGGCTTGCTCTTGAACAAGTTCAGGAAATTGGTATGCAGCTGGACATTCACCTATAGAATGGGTTGGACTCGAACAAATTATGCAGACCTCATGTAATTGAGTAGATGGGGAAGAGATGTTTCCAACTTGTAGAATCCGATCAAGTTTATGGGATAATTCATCTACCTTAGTATAGATATCTGTAGAATGACCTATTTCATATATTCCACCTCTTTTAGGTTCTACGGGAGGGTCTCGACGAGCAACTGACATGTGATGTAATGAATTCTCACTCAATGTCTCAAAGAGTTGCCAAGCTTCATGTTCATTTTTTAACATAAATGTCCCACCACATGAAGCATCAACCATTTGCCGATGCTTTTCTGATAAACCATCATAAAAGCACTGAACCAGTTGCCATTTGGGTATAGCATGATGTGGACATTTTCTAATCAGTTCTTTTAATCTCTCCCATGTCTCATGGAACATTTCTCCATCTGTCTGGGAAAAACTTGTTATGGCTTTTCTAATTTGATTCGTTTTTCCTATAGGAAAATATTTCTTAAGAAACTCTCTCTGAAGATGATCCCAAGTTGAAATTATAACAGTGTCTAGTGAATTTAACCAATACTTGGCTTTATCTTTTAGGGAAAAAGGGAATAACTTAAGCCTAAGTGCATCATCGGAGAAATTTTGAATCTTGACAGTTGAGCAAATTTCCAAGAATTCATCTAAGTGTTTGTAGGGATCCTCATTTGTAAGTCCATAGAAAGATGGTAACATTTGGATTACACTTGACTTAATTTCATATTGGACAGCCTCTACTGGAGGCACTTGAATGCAGGGAGAGTAGGTATACCTTGAAGGAGTGAAATACTCTTTTAACTGTCGTGGTTGATTATTTTCGTTATTAGGATCCATAATTCTGAGTCTGTTTGCTCTAAAAGTTCTTTCTATCTCAGGATCTAAGGGTATCGGCGACCAAGCATACACCCTACCAATGACTCTAAAGCAAACAACAATTCAGTTATTATTATTTTTATTATAATATAAGAGAAAGAAGAAGATTCTAAAGAAAATATCCTAAAAGATTCCTAAACTAAGAGCAATGAATAATTTAATTAGGTTTAATAATTCTTAGCAATCAAGTTAACAAAGATTAGACTCTCTATTCTAGGTTTATCCTAGATCTAGACAGCTCCTAACTTCCAAGACCGCCTTGGAGCCCTCCAAGTCAAAAATTAGTTGATGAACTAGCCAGTTAAGGGTAAGGTCAGTGGGGTCCCCCCGTTGCTTACTAGGTAAGCGAACGAAACCAATTAAGCAACCGCTTTCCTTTCCTTTTCTAGACACCAGTTAAGCAGTCAATCTCGACCCGGTCCAACTCTTTTGGGTGCCTTGTCCTACTGAGCTCGAGTTCCTTAGGGGCTGACGTCTAGTTAATTTTAGAGTTAAAGGTTTGGGTTAATGTAAAATGAAGGATGTGGTTTGTGGGCCAAGGAAGGGTGATGAAATCCCCACCTTATCTTGATTAGGGGTTTGTGCCCTTAAAGTTAATTATGAAATGCTATGCAACAAACAGATGTCCACTCTTAAAATTATCAAATAAAATTAATCTAATTACTTTTTTTAAAGATTTTTGTGATTAGGTTTCTAATTTCCTAATAAATTATGAGATGTCAATGGAAGAATTTTGAGTTTTATAAAATAAATTTACCTAAGTCAATCTAAGCATAGAAATAAAATAATTATTTTGTTTATATATATATATATATATATTATTTATTTATTTCCTTAAATTAATTATATTTTATGAAAGGTGTCTTAGGATTTTCTTTCAGGTTCTTTAAGGTAAGTTAATTAAAAGGAAAATTTGATTAGGTTAAAAGTGGATTTGTGACAAGAAGGAAAGGAATATTTTTTTTATGTTAAAAGAAAATATAAATTCTAACAATTAAGGTAACAAAAATATTAAAATAAAGAGGCAATAACTATTCAAAAATAAAAATAAGAATAAAAATAAGAGAAAATTAATCTAAATTTTTTTTTATATTTTTTTTCAAAATAACGCACTTAAGTCTCCGCAACGATGCAAAAATTTGATGCGTGTCGTAGCGCAACGATTAAAACACCTTAATTTCACTAATAGAATAGCGAGAATAAGGGATCGCATCCACAGGACTTTAGCGGTTATCTTGAAATAAATTTATAAATTTAAATAAATAGATAATTAGTAGTGAAAAATAATTAAGATATGATCTATCTTATAAGAGCATGATATGTACCATAAATCACGGTCCGTCCTTTTAAGAATAAACCAGTCAAGAATTATTTCCACTTAAATAGAATTCAATAAAAATTAAAATGAATAAAATTTTATTTCATAACATCTAAAGTGCATATTAAAATCTAAAATTAAAAGTTTTATTGCCGCCTGAGAACTCTCAATCCCTCCTAGAACAGAGCCTCCACGAACCCAGAACACCTGTAACAGAGCCTCCATGGACACACGGATGCAGAACCTTGGACGGACGCCTCACGAGCAGAGCCTTCGAGCCACGAACGGCTCCTGGGCACTCCCAATGGCTCTCCCATGGATTCTTGGATGCTACTATTTGTAGAGGCCCAGATGTAGAGAAGATGCTCCCTGTTTCCATATCAGACGCCCGGATGCAGAGACGACGTGGATGCGGAGAAATCCCAGAAAGATCGCAGACGGAATCAAAATTCCTTCCATCTGAAGTTTATTCTTCCAATTTGAGAATTTTCAATCCAATTTATTTCTTGATTGGTGGAGGGAATGATTGAATTGGAAGAGGAGAAGAATCGGGAGAAAAGAAGGGAAATTCGGATGAAAAGACGATGAAATCGGCAATTGGTTTGCCGACTTTGCTTTGAGATACGTGTAGAAATAGATAAATCATTGTAAATTTAATTCTGAGCTCATTTTAAGTCAATTTGAGTGCCGTTTGCGTCGTTGGACTCCTAAAATTGAGCTCTTTAAGTTGATGAGCTTTAACTACAAATATTATGTAAAATGTTCAAATATTAAATAATAAAGGTAATTTGACCACTTAATTAATATGTTTATGATGATTATTTATGAGTTTATCAATTGGCCAACTATTTTAAAGATGCACACGAATTTGGCTGTAATTGTCTCCAATGTCAACAAACAGGAAATATATCTCGAAAAGACATGATGCCCCTAAACCCTATCTTGGTTGTAGAAATTTTTGATGTATGGGTATTGATTTTATGGGCCCATTTCCTTCCTCTTTTGGATTGAATACATTCTAGTGGCAGTTGATTATGTGTCAAAATGGATTGAAGCCATGGCAACTCGAACCAATGACCATAAAGTTGTAATCAAGTTTATTCAGCATAATATCCTTAGTCGTTTTGGATGCCCAAGGGCTATAATTAGTGATGGGGGTACACATTTCACGAATAGACACTTTGAAGGATTAATGAACAAATATGGAATTACTCATAAGGTAGCTACACCTTATCATCCCCAAACTAGTGGCCAAGTTGAAATATCAAATAGAGAAATTAAACATATCCTTGAGAAAACGGTGAGACCTGATAGGAAAGATTGGTCAGAACGTTTGGATGATGCATTATGGGCTTATCGTACTGCATTTAAAACTCCCATAGGAATGTCTCCTTACCGGCTCGTATTTGGAAAAGCCTGCCATTTACCTGTAGAATTAGAACACCGTGCATTTTGGGCCATCAAGCAATTTAATTATGATATGAAAAATGCAGGTGTCAATAGAAAACTTCAATTGAATGAGTTAGAAGAGCTACGAAATGATGCATATGAGAGCTCAAAAATTTATAAAGAACGAACCAAAGCATATCATGACAAATTTATTAGTAGAAAAACTTTTGAACCAAATCAAAAAGTATGGCTTTACAATTCAAGATTACATCTTTTCCCTGGAAAACTTCGTTCACGATGGAATGGACCTTTTATAGTAACTCAAGTATTTCCCATGGAGCTGTAGAGCTTAAAGACCCCAAGCAGGAAATACATTCAAAGTAAATGGCCAACGTTTGAAACCATATATAGAAGAAATTAATGATGGAGAAGTTGTTGAATCAATTGATCTTGTGAACCCAACACTATCATAATGAGTAGCACAGTCTGGCTGAAGACTTTAAACTTAGCGCTCTTGGGAGGCAACCCAGTTTATTAGTTATTTTTAACTTTTTTCTTTTAGTATGTTCTTTTAGTATGACCAGAGAAGAGCAACAGAAGCAGATTGAAAGAAGATGGCAACAATGAAACCTCCAACCTTCAAATACTCTACCAGGTAGTATCTTTCCTTGAAATTAATTTTTCTTCCATTAGGGACAATGGAAATTAAGTTGGGGGGGAAAGAATAAGTAAATCCTCGAGTAAAACTATAATCAGATGTGTGTACCAAATTCTGTCTCGATTTGAAGTTAATCAAGCAGTCTATTAATGATTAATGGTTAGATTATTTTTGAGATACTGAGGAATAAATTATTAAGAAAACCTAATAAAAGGTAGGGTTTAGCCAATAAAAATTTCACTAAGTAACCGGGCCCCGTCACCTAAGAAAGTGATGTTGTTCGCGTAAAAAGGTAAGAATGTAAAAGAACCTAAGTAAAGTCAGTCCTACCTAAAGCCTTTTTGACTCGAGTCAGTAAGTCCGAGTTTACACCTAATGCCCTAAAACCAATTGGTTTGGGAGCCATTGGCCTAAAGCTCGCTACAAGGGTTAATTAGAAAGCAAGGGGTTAGGACATTGCACTGACTTTACATATAAATAAATAAATAAGGGGACAAATTACAAAAGACATTACACCCAACCCAAATTAAGTTAGAAGACTTAAACAGAGAAGTGGAAAGTTGGTGAAGGAAGACTTCTATAAATTCTTATGGACTACACTTATCACTAAATGGGTAAACTTAATAATCCAATGAAGTACCTCCCTTATGATTTAACAGGAAATTTTTTTAGAACTGTAAGATAACTATCAATTCTTGGACTAGCTTGGTACATATTTCTAAATTCCTTATTTTCTCGAGGACGAGTAAGATTCAAGTTGGGGGGAGTGATAAATAAATAATTATCACTAAACCTATTAATTAATAAGGTCAACGTACCTATTATTATTTAATACTTAAATAGTTTATATAATATTTTAAGTAAAACTTATCAACTTAAAGAGTTCGATTTTAGAAATCCAACGACGCAAACGACACTCAAATCGGACTTAAAATGAGCTCGGAATTGAATTTACAAGGATTTATTTTGTTTACATGCATCTTAAAGCAAACACGACAGATGGTCTGCCGAGTTCATCGTCTTTCCGTTCGTTGAAACGGATGCATGTGACGCACAGAGCTTGCCAGAGATTGATTTGTTCGCCAAAATTATCACCGCTAAGAAGATCCTGCAGCCAAAAAGATCCTCAACATCAGAAATTACCAAAAGTGTCCCAGATTTAATGGAATTAAATGAAGAAGCCTAGATTCTTCTCTTTTCTAACGGTCAAATTGGAAGCAATTGAGGAAGATATTTGAAGCCAAATTGGAAGGGGAATCATCTGCAATCTTGCCACGATCCCTCCGAAATCTCTCTGCATCTATCCGGGTGTCAAATAAGGAAGTAACCTTGGAGTGGAAGAAGGCAATCAGCGCTCTCCGCGTCCTCACCGCTTCTAGCACCTATAAAAGCTTTGTCTACGCAGAGGAAAGGGAGCGTTTGGCAATCGTGGAGGCTCTGTTGGAGGAGTCCAGAGGCGTCTACAAGGCTCGGTCTGTGAGCATTGGAGGATTCGTAGAGGCTCTGTCCCAGGAGCGATTGAGGAGCGGTAGAGGCTCTGTCCCAGAGCGGTGGAGGCTCTGTTCTGCGTCCATGGGTTCGAAGAGAGTTCGTAGAGGCTCTGTCTCCAGGAGGAGTTCGTGACTCAGAGGCTCTGTGAAGGTTCTGTTCGTAGCTTGGAGGCATCTGCAGAGTATTTAGTTCGGTTCAGCCTGTCTTCAGCCTGGTTCAGTCCGTCTTTGGTTCGGTTCAGAAATAGTATGTTGCCTTCTTAATGTCATAAAATAAAACTTTTTAATTTTAATTTGCACTGTTGGATGCTATGAAATAAAATTTCTATTCATGTTTAATTTTTATTGAATTCTATTTAAGTAAAATAATTTTTGACTGGTCTATTCTTAAAAGGGACGTGCCGTGCTCTTATAAGAAAGACCATATCTTAATTATTTTGCACTACTAATTATCTATTTATTTAAATTTATAAATTTATTTTAAGATAACCGCTAAAGTCCTTGTGGATTCGATCCCTTATTCTCGCTATTCTATTAGTGAAATTAAGGTGTTTTAATCGTTGTGCTTCGACACACATCAATGGGTCTTCGCAATTGCAAATGTTAAGAAAATTGAGAGAGATTGCTAGCCCAGATAGTACTTCTCTTAAAGAACCTGCCAAAAGGATGACCGGTTCACTTGGCCGCGCTTCATTGAATGTTGATACATTTACCCGCCATGATCCTTTAGCCTTTGAGTTGGTTCTTTCAGGACAAGATAGTTATTCACCTGGTACGGGTACTCCACCAATGACGCAAGTGCTAAAGAGGTAGCCAAGGAAGAAGGTAAGAAGTATTTCTTTCACTCGTAGGACCATGCCGGCAACTTTTGGGCTCGTGTCGGCACGTTAAGGACCCGTGCCGTCCCATGCCGAACCCATGCCGGTATGTGCCGGCACATGCTGGCAACTTCTGGGCCCGTGCGAAGAACTTTCAGACCCTTGCCGGGACGTGCCGAACCTGTGCCGATAACTTTTGGACCCGTGCCGGCAACTTCCAGACCGATGTTGGGCCCGTGCTGGCTAAGGGCCGGACCCGTGCCGGCAACTTTTGGACCCATACCGGACCCTTGCCAGGACATGCCGACCCATGCCGGCAACTTTCGAACCCATGCCGGGCCCGTGCCGGCACGTGCCGGCTAAGGGCCGAACCCATGCCGTTTGTTATTACAAAGCGATTGTTTGCAATCTAATAAGATTCATTTGTAAATGATTTGCAGGTTTTTCGTCATCGAACCCGGTCATATAAGCCAACAATCTATATTGATCAAATTCCAGATGGGTTGAGGCCGTTCATCCAACATATCAAGGATGTTAAAGCTGATGGCAACTGCAGATTTAGAGCAATAGCTGACTTGCTAGGATTTGGAGAGGAAGATTGGCTTCGTATTAGGAAGGATTTATTACATGAGTTGCAATGTCATTCAGAGCACTATCGCGCTTTATCTACTGTTGAAGGGAGGTTTGAGGAGATTGAACATGCATTATCATATTTTGATAATTGTCCACCTTATGACCAGTGGATGACTATGCAGGATATGGGGCATGTTATAGCGTCCCACTATAATGTTGTCCTATACCACCTCTCCTTGCAACAATATCTTACATTCCTACCTCTATGATGGGTGCCTCTTCCTCCTTTATCCCGCAAAGATATTGTAGTGGCGTTCGTAAATGACAATCATTTTGTGGAGGTATTAATTAAACATCTCTTAATCATCCTTAAATGACTAATAATTCATTATGTTTACTAATTTATATATTTTGCAGGTGTTTCTATTACTGAGTCATCCCATTCTCCCAATAGCAAGCAATTGGCGAAGACATCATTTACACTATGCTTCCGGATGGGCTACTTCATATGAATCTAGGATTCACCAGTTTAGACAAATGATCTCGTTGGATGTTATTATTAGCGAGACTATTGAGTTGTTGAGTTAATTTTGTTATCAACAATCAAATTTGTATAATGTTTGACATATTTATATTAATTCCAAAAATTTTCATTTAAATTGAGCCAAAAGAAAGTAAAATTTCATTCAAATTTCAATGTTTTTTACAAAAAGATGCACTATGTGCTAAAAAATACAAAATACATGAGGTATATTAGGGATTCCCACCTCGCCGTCGTCGACGCCTGTACTACTATGGCGATGCATGACTAGGGCCAGGGACATTAGGCTCAATCGTAGAGATATGCAGACCCTGCAACACATGTGCAATCTGCGATATGATATCGTACATGTAGGTCCCCTGTGATGCAGCCTCCTCCCGATCCATATCAAGAATGCTGGTGCAAAGGCTAATCGCATCTGCAATACGCCGGCCTTGCACATCAGCATCAGCATCATCGGGATGTGATCGAGAATAGATACTGGATCGGCTCTCTGGAGGGTGAACAACTAGATGCGTGATCTGAGAATACCACTCCAAATATCTCGATATGCAATATGAGGGTCGGGTCTCTGGATGGCTCCGGCTTGCTCGGCTTAGTAGGTGATCCTCCCACCTCTCCCATAACTGCTCATAGAAGACGTACCGATGCGGTACGATGCTATTGTCGATCCTCTGCTAGCTTGCTCGGGGGCTAGTGGCGCACGGGGGATCATCTGTATCCTACCGAACTGTCATAAAATCCTTTCAGGATGATAGGGTTCTACGACATCCATGCACTTCAGGCATCCACTAAAGAATGTAATATCTAGGAATGGACGATCATCCCAGATAAGACGATGGGGATCCCAAACTACCTGCAACAGATAAATCATAATCAGTTTGATAATATATGACAAATAATAGAAATATACAAGTGCATGGTCCTATGGTACATACCTTATCTGCCCTCAAAACATCTAATGACTTGTGTAGAAACACCAAATGGTCCATCGTAGTATGGGGTGGACTGCCGGGAGTCATTAGTGTATGCGGGCCTAGCATCAGTATAGTCTAGGGCTGGGTGAGGAGTGAGAAATACTACAGTAATTTTTGGGGATAGCAATGCTTTTAAAATAATTTTCCGACACTTTTCTAGCGTCGGGAAATAGCTTCTCGATGCTTTTATAAGCGTCAGAAAATGAGAATGGAAACAAAATTTTTCGACGCTTTTGTAAGGCGTCGGGAAAATACGATGCCAACGCTTTAAAAAGCGTTGGCAAAATACGATGCTGACACTTTTTAAAGCATCGGCAAAATGAGCAAAGCTTGCACTGATGGAGGTTGTCCCTCTGAAGGCATATCGCTTGGTGACACAATAAATCGACCGCCACCCTCTATTGTGCATTCTATAACCAGTCACAACGTCTTCAGTCACATAACCATATATCCAACCTACTCGCTAACCTGTTGATGCTTGATCACCAGAAAGATAGAAAAAATTTCTTTGTGCAAGATCTCCGGCTGAAGGAAGAATGAAAAAATCCCCCTTCCTCCCTGGATTCCAGCCCCTTTTATACTCCTTGAATTTTCGAAGAAAAAATCGCTCCCTGGCTTTCGTCATCATGCCGTCAGCTTCAAGTCATATTTCCCTTTCTTTTGCTTTTTCTTATCGAATGAGATTAACGTGTAAGATTAGTGTATAAGATTAGTGGTCAGCTACAGCGAGGGCTTGCCACGTGATGGTTTACTGTTAATCAATACCAGAGGCATTAAGGGACTTGCCCTGGAAGTCAAGGATCGCCATGATGGGTTTCGATCTTCCCAAGGGAATGTCAGAGTTAGTGAAAGTTATCTAGCTCTAAAACAGGTGCTCAGTATCTCCTTTATTTGAGCTTTTCGATGAATGGTGACGTTCTGGCATTTGTCTTATCCAAGCCATTTAAAGCGCTATGATGTTGATAATTCTTGGGCTCTGTTCCAGACACGACAGCTTGTAGCGTTAAGTGCTCCTGATATGGAAATAGTTTTGAAAGGTCAGGGCATATAGCCCAAAGCAGGGGGCCATCCAGGATCGGGAGGCCGCTCAGGACCTGGGGGGGCCACCCTTGACCAGGGGGCCGCCCAGGACCTGGGGGCCACCCTTGACTAGGAGGCCGCCCAGAACTCGGGGACTGCCCAGAGCTTGGGGCAGTCCAGGACTGAGGGCCGCCCAGAACCGAGAGTCCACCCAGACCCTAGAGGCCGCCCAGAACTCGGGGACCATCCAGAGCTTGGGGGCCGTCCAGAACCGAGAGGCCGCCCAGACCCTGGAGGCCACTCAGAACTCGGGGACCCGCCCAGAGCTCGGGGGATGTCCAGGATCTGGGAGCCGCCCAGAACAGAGAGGCCACCCAGACCTTGGAGGCCGCTCAGAACTCGGGGACCACCCAGAGCTTGGGGGCCATCCAGGACTTGGGGCCGCCCAGACCCTGGGGGCCGCCCAGGACCTGGGGGCCACCCAGGACCGGGAGGCCGCCCAGACCCTGGAGGCCACCCAGAACTCGGGGACTGCCTAGAACTTGGGGGCCGCCCAGGACCTGGGGACTGCCCAGGATCGGGAGGCCGCCCAGAACTTGGGGCCGTCGAGGACTTGGAGGGCCGCCCAGGACCTGGGGGCGCCCAGGACCGGGAGGCTGCCCAGACCCTTGAGGCTGCCCAGAACTCGAGGACCGCTCAGAGCTTGGGGTCCGTCCAAGACTTAGGGGCCACCTAGACCCTGGGGGCCGCTCAAGACCTGGGGGGCGCCCAGACCCTGAAGACCATCCAGGACTTGGGGGCCGTCCAGGACCTGGGGGCCACCCTTGACAGGGTCCTGTGCCGAGGGTTCCAACGTATTCCCCGCGGACCGACCGTGTCTCGACCCGTATTTCGTTTCTTGACCATATCATATGCCCCCTCGCCCCTGTCCCTTGTGCTCAGCCGCATCGCACGTGAAGAAGGGGGAGGGGCGGAAAACCAAATTTAAATTTGTAAATACCATATATTGACGTTTCAAAAAGAAAAAACGAAGGCGCGTATCCCTAAGAGGATAGCCTTTTCGTTTGTCCGATCCCACTCAGGGGTCGCCGCGTGGTTTTGTGGCGCTCGAGGGGTTATGTTCAAAAAAATATATAAAAAGGGGTCCATCCTCCTTACTTCCTCGCCTTTTATTCTTGTCACATCTCCTATATCTTCATTCTTTCAAGCCCAGGTTAGTCGACCTTTCTTTCTCCTTTTTCTTCTTCACGGATCCTCGTCAAGACGGGAAGGCAAGAGCCCTCTGATCGAGCCCTCCCGCGAGGAGATTATCTAGGCACGCCACCAATTTCTCGGAGGCGTGACCATTCGAGGGGATCAACCAGCCCCACAGCTAGCGTCTAGGGCATTATCCCAATCCCCTAGGGTTTCCTCTTCATCCACCAGCCATGAGATAGGTCTCTCGGTAGCCATCCCTAAGTCTGCCGGTCCGACGGAGATTGCTTCAATCATGTCCTCTCAGGATCTTAGGAATCTTAGGGCCCGGTTTGAGATCCCAGCAATATTCGTTTTCCGTTCCCCTCCCCGAAGATAGGGTCACTCTCACGCAATCGGGGAAGGTTGCGCTGTACGAAGAGTTTTTTAAATGTGGCCTTCGACTGCCTTTGCATCCCTTCTTTGTAAATTTGTTAAATAGATACCATCTCATCCCGGCACAGCTTACCCCTAACTCCATCCGCATCGTCTTTTCATTTTTAGTGCTTTGTCATTTTCATGGGGCTCCCGCCCGGCTCTCCCTATTTAGGGCTTTGTATAGGATTCGGAATCCCATAAGGGATGGGTGGTGGAGTTTTGCGTCTAGGCCCAGGAGAGTCCTAGGGCTCAACCTCCCTTCCAAAATCAAGGGGTGGAAGTCGCAGTTTTTTTTATGCTCATCTAGAGGGGTGGATGTGAACTGGGGTGTTCCTGATACCAGCTCTAATCAGAACTCGACTATCGAGGAGAGATATCAGGAGTTGTTTAATATTCTGGTATCCACCATCGTGCCCCATAGTAAGGAACTGTTATCGAAGGATAACCTTCAGGAGATTGCGTCTATGCTGGTGTCGCTGCCTACAGCGCCCGGTGAGCTTCGAAGAGTTTTATTTTTTCATCACTATCTTCCTTTTTTTTGGGGGGGTATTTCGTATTTGAGTACGTGTATGAGAATGGATTTTAGCGCGCACCTTTTACTTACATGTGGCATCTCTAGGGCACTTTTTTGATTAACTTTGGATTCTCGATTTTGCAGCAATGAAGTTCTCTCAGGATGCGATAATATCAAGCCTTCGAAAGAGGAAAGGAAATGCCGTGGCGCGACTAGGGCCGGGCCGAAAAGGCCTTGTCAAAGGGAGCCGGGACACTCGACCCAGCCTCCGGCAATTCTCCCTGAGGCGATATTAGTGGAGGAGGATGAGGAGAGGAGAACCTCCCCGCCGGGGTACCTATTAGGGGTCTCCCTATGGAGGGCCCATCGGGGGCCACCTCCCCTCCCACCAGAGATATTGGGGAGCCCTCCGGGAGCAAAGGGTTGGCCGAGACCTACCCGCCAGACCCACAGTCGCAGAAGGAGTAGATGTTTCCGCTCCCCCGAACATCTCGAAGGATCCGACTCAATCCTCAGAGATGCCCAGTCAGGGCATGGCGTATAAGAGCCGTTTATCAGAAACGGTTCTTAAACTCTCGGTTTTGCCCGGTTTCAAGCCAAAATGAGGGGCTTGCCCCTGGAGGAATCTTTCGATACGATGTTTACAGCTGCGCTCTAGGTAAAATCATGGTCTCCCTCCTTTCTTTCCTTTCCCGATTTCTCTTTTTCCTCGATTACAGAATTCCCGCACTCATCAACTATTTTTTAACGTAGATGTCCAACAGCCTTTTCGTACTCCGCGAGGATCTAGTCAACATCAATTCCAACAACGAGGGTCTGAAGAAAGAATTATCGGAAGTAAAGGCCCGAGAATTGAAGGCGTCGCTTGACCTTCAGGCCGTTCGGGAGGACAACCGTGCGTGGCGGGAGAGGGCCGAGAGGGAGCTGCAGACCCTGGATGCGAAACTATCTGAAACCAGGGCAAAGCTGCTACCGATTGAGGAAAAATTGAAGGAAACCATTCTCAAATTAGAATACACCAAAAACTGGGCTGACAACGTGGAGGCAGCGGCCCTTGATGCTGCAGAGAAGCTAGCCCTGGTCGAGAAGGAAACGAAGGAAGCCCTGGATAAGATGGCTATAACGGAGACAAAGGCTCAAGAAAGGGTGGCCGCGGCCGAGGCTCGGTTCGGGAGGCCATCGAGGAATACAAAAGTTCCCCCAATTTTGCCTCGGAATTTCGTGAGGCTGTTATGGACGCCTTTGTCCAAGGCTTCGAGAGGTGCAAAAGAAGGTTGTCCTGACATTTCAAACTAGAAGACCTCGATCGTTTCCAGCCTTCAGACGATGAAGAAAATTCCGATGCTGAGGTTGAAGACACCGCCGATGAAGCAGTGGTAGCGGAAGAATCTGCTGCCCAAGCGACTGTAGTTGAAGAGTCGAATACTGAGCCGACCACAATGGGTGAGCGTTCCAGGAATCAATAGGAACGCGGCTATGTCGGACAGTATCTCTTCTCCTGCTTCCTCTCTCTTTTTTTAACTGTGTCCTCGACGGACTCTTTTTGGTAAGCCGGCCAATGCCAGCTTGTAGGGGATGCTTTTTGAAGTTTTGTAACAGCTCGACTTTTAAATGAATGAATATCAGTTCTTCATTCCTGTTTGTTTGTTATTGCAGTCGATTGGCTTATGATATTTAACCATCATACATATAGGAAGTAAAGGGACTCATCTCCCCCTTCGGCCCTTCGAGGCTTAATCTATAGATCGACGTTAGGTACGTCCCTAGGATAGTGGAGCCGCCGAGTTCTTTTCCAAGAACTATCTCGGGGTAGTCGGATACCAAACCGAGAGTTCGACTTGAGGCGCCTAGGCCCTGGACTTGAAGTTCCTTAGGGGTGTGCAATACTAGCCCGGGGGTGTCCTTAGGACCGTGGGGCCGTCGAGTTCCTTTTGAAGAATCATTTCGGGGGTAGTCGGATACCAGCCCGAGAGTTCGACTCGTGGCCGCCTAGGCCTTGGACTTGAACCTCCTCAGGGGTGTGCAATACCGTTCCGGGGGTGTCCTTAGGACTGTGGGGCCGTCGAGTTCCTTTTGAAGAATCGTCTGGGGGTAGTCGGATACCAGCCCGAGAGTTCAACTCGAGGCCGCCTAGGCCTTGGACTTGAACCTCCTCAGGGGTGTGCAATACCGGCTGGGGGTGTCCTTAGGACCGTGGGGCCGTCGAGTTCCTTTTGAAGAATCATCTCGGGGGTAGTCGGATACCAGCCCGAGAGTTCGACTCGCGGCCGCCTAGCCTTGGACTTGAACCTCCTCAGGGGTGTGCAATACCGGCTGGGGGTGTCCTTAGGACCGTGGGGCCATCGAGTTCCTTTTGAAGAATCATCTCGGGGGTAGTCGGATACCAGCCCAAGAGTTCGACTCGAGGCCGCCTAGGCCTTGGACTTGAACCTCCTCAGAGGTGTGCAATACTGGCCCGGGGGTGTCCTTAGGACCGTGGGGCCGTCGAGTTCCTTTTGAAGAATCATCTCGGGGGTAGTCGGATACCAGCCCGAGAGTTCGACTCGAGGTCGCCTAGGCCTTGGACTTGAACCTCCTCAGGGTGTGCAATACCGGCCCGGGGGTGTCCTTAGGACTATGGGGCCGTCGAGTTCCTTTTAAAGAATTATCTCGGGGGTAGTCGGATACCAGCCCGAGAGTTCAACTCGAGGCCGCCTAGGCCTTGGACTTGAACCTCCTCGGGGTGTGCAATACCGGCCCGGGGGTGTCCTTAGGACCGTGGGGCCGTCGAGTTCCTTTTGAAGAATCATCTCGGGAGTAGTCGGATACCAGCCCGAGAGTTCGACTTGAGGCGCCTAGGCCTTGGACTTGAACCTCCTCAGGGGTGTGCAATACCGGCCCGGGGGTGTCCTTAGGACCGTAGGGCCGTCGAGTTCCTTTTGAAGAATCGTCTCGGGGGTAATCGGATACCAGCCCGAGAGTTCGACTCGAGGCCGCCTAGGCCTTGGACTTGAACCTCCTCAGGGGTGTGCAATACCGGCCCGAGGGTGTCCTTAGGACCGTGGGGCCGTCGAGTTTCTTTTAAGAATTATCTGGGGGTAGTCGGATACCAGCCCGAGAGTTCGACTCGCGGCGCCTAGGCCTTGGACTTGAACCTCCTCAGGGGTGTGCAATACCGGCCCGGGGGTGTCCTTAGGACCGTGGGGCGTCGAGTTCCTTTTGAAGAACTATCTACAAGAAATCTTTGAAAGTGTACGTTTATTGACTCCTTAGGTAAATACACCTATTACATTATTGATGGTATTGCCGGAGATTGCCCGCGTTCCATGTTTCGAGGGATCGGTTGTCCACTTAAGTCTTCGAGTCGGTATGCTCCACGATGAAGGACTTCTGCGACTCGGTAGGGCCCTTCCCAATTCGGGGACAACTTGCCCCCTTCCGCGGTTTAGATATTTCAGCTCTTCTAAGGACCAAGTCTCCCTGGCGGAAGCTTTTTGGGCGGACGCGAGCATTATAATATCTCGCTACTCATTGCTGGTAGGCCGCCATCCTAACTTGAGCTCGGTCCCTTACTTCGTCAATGAGATCGAGATGGCTCTTAAATTAGAGAGATTGTCAGCTTCATCATACGACTCCACCCGAATACTAGGCAGGCCAATCTCGACCAGAATAACAGCTTCGGAGCCGAAAACTAGGTTGAAAGGCGTTTCTCATGTTGGCGTCCTGGGAGTCATGTGGTAGGCCCAGAGCACGCTCGGGAGTTCTTCCACCCATCTTCCCTTAGATGTGTCCAGCCTGGTTCTCAGCCCTCGTAGTATCATACGATTCGTGACCTTGGCTTCTCCATTGGACTGCAGATAGCCGACAGAGGCAAATTGATGAGTGATACCAAAATCAGCACAGAAGGCTTTGAAGGCAGTATTATCGAACTGCCGGCCGTTGTCAGTGACAAGAGTATGAGGTATGCCGAATCGACAGACGATAGATTTCCAGAGAAAAGCTTTGACCTTGGCTTCAGTGATCCGGGCGAGCGCCTCAACCTCAACCCACTTAGTGAAATAATCAATAGCCACAAGCAGGAATTTCCGCTGCCCTGACGCCGGTGGGAAAGGGCTGAGGATGTCCATGCCCCATTGGGCAAAAGGCCATGGGGCGAAGAGAGGACTCAACAAGGAAGCCGGCTGCCGCTGAATACAAGCATACCGCTGACATTGGTCACATCTCTTCACTAGCTCAGTAGCATCTTCTGCATGGTTAGCAATAATATCCTTGTCGAGAGCTTTACGTGCCAGAGATCTGCCCCCCGAATGATTTCCGCATATGCCTTCATGAATTTACCTAAGAATATAATCCGCGTCTGTTGGGTCGACGCATTTGAGAAAAGGCTGGGAAAAGGATTTCTTGTAGAGTTGGCCGTCCAGCAATATAAATTTGGAAGCTCTCCATTTAAGCAGCTTGGCTTCTCCATGATCGGCCGGGAGGACGCCGTCTTTCAAGTATTGGATATAGGCGTCCATCCATGTTTCCTCCTATGTAACTGGCAGAACTTCTTCCATGGCTTCGATACTAGGTATCTCCAGGTACTCAATATAAGTTTTGCCCATGGCGTTATCCGCTAATGTGGCAAGCCGGGCCAACATTACAGCTCTGGCATTCTCCCCTCTAGGGATGTAACTGATGGTGAAGCGATCTAGTAAGGGGATTAACAGATTCACCTTGCTTAGATACTGAGACATAATGGGATCTCGGGCCTCGTACTCCCTGGCCACTTGGGTAGAAATGAGTTGTGAGTCAGTAAAAGCTCGGAGACGCTTGATTCCCAGCCCATGCGCCAGTTTAATTCCGGCTAACAAGGCTTCATACTCAGCTTGATTGTTAGTGGCTTCAAAGAGGAAACGGAGAGCATACTCCAACACCACGCCCTCCGGGCTGGCAAGGATAAGGCCGGCTCTACTTCCCTGGGAGTTAGAGGCCTTATCGACGTGGAGGATCCACGCCCCATCATTCTCCTTGCCGACATCTGAAGGAATTTGGGGGGAATCTTCTTGATATTTCTCAGACCAAGTACACTCCACTAAGAAATCGGCTAAGACTTGAGATTTCAGTGCGGCCCGGGGTTGGAAGGATAAGTCGAACTCCCCTAACTTGATGGCCCACTTAGCCAATCAGCCGAATGTGTCAGGACGGGACAAAATGGTTCTGAGGGGCTGATTAGTGAGTACAATTATAGGATGAGCCTGGAAATATGGTCTGAGCCGCCGGGCGGAGATAACCAAAGCGAAAATAAACTTCTCCATTTTGGAATACCTTTCTTCCGCGCCATGGAGTACTTTGCTAGTATAATATACAGGTTTCTGAATGGCATGGTCATCGATGCGCACCAAAACGGAGCTGACGGCCTCTGAGGAAGTCGCAAGATACAGGAAGAGCTTTTCTCCTTCCTCAGGTTTAGACAATAGGGGCGGTGTAGATAAGAATTTCTTAAGCTCACCAAAGCTCGCTGACAATCCTCTGTCCATTCAAAACCGTCTGCCCTGCGTAAAACTTTGAAGAAAGGCAAACACTTCTCCGCCGATCTTGACAAAAATCGGCTCAGCGCTGCTATCCTTCCGATAAGCTGCTGTACCTCCTTATAGGTTGGTGGCCTCATATCAAGAATGGCCTGAATCTTCTCTGGGTTTGCCTCAATTCCCCGCGGGTCACCAGAAAACCCAAGAATTTCCCTGAGGTAACTCCAAACGCGCATTTGCGCGGGTTAAGCTTGATTCTATGGAGTCGGAGGTTATGGAAAGTTTCCTCCAGATCAGTGATATGGTTGGCAGCACAAGTGCTCTTCGTCAGCATATCGTCCACATACACCTCCATATTACGGCTGAGCTGACCTTTGAAAACTTTATTCATCAGCCTTTGGTAGGTGGCTCCAGCATTCTTTAATCCAAAGGGCATTACTTTGTAACAATAAATGCCCTTCTCAGTAACAAAAGATGTATGTTCTTCATCCGAGGGGTTCATGTTTATCTGATTATACCCCGAAAAGGCATCCATGAAACTAAGAAGTTCGTAGCCGGAAGTAGAATCCACCAACTGGTCGATCCGTGGCAATGAAAACTATCTTTAGGACAGGCTTTGTTAAGATCAGTATAGTCAATGCAGATTCTCCATCCCCCACTGGTCTTCCGGACCATGACCACATTAGCTAGCCAGTCAGGGTATTGTGCCTCTCGAATATGGCTGGCCATAAGAAATTTGTGCACTTCTTCATCTATAGTTCTTTGCCGCTCAGGAGCAAAACTCCTTTTTTTTTACAGACCGGCCGACATTCTGGGTTGATATTAAGCCGGTGAGTGATCACCTCCGGGGGAATCCCAACCATATCTGTCACTTTCCAAGCAAAGATATCTGCATTCACCTGCAAGAAGGTTAGGAGCTGACTCCGGGCTTCAGGAGAGAGAAGTTTGCCGATTTGCACAATCTTGCCTGGGTCGCCCCCTAGGGGGCAAGACACCAAACGCTCTGCCGGTTCCCCTCTCCGCTTGGTCTCCCTGGGGTCGAATGACTCGGCAGCCGGGGGAACCGCAACCGTCTAAGGACTGGGAGCTAGATGATGACAGGGTCTGACTGAGTCTACCTCCCCACGCATCTCGCCAATTCCTTGGTTGGTAGGAAATTGCACCAGTAGACGTTTAGTGGATATAACCGCATCTAGCATATTTAATCCAGGATGGCCAAGAATGGCATTGTATGTCAGGGGCACCCGGGCTACCAAGAAATCCAGCATCACCATGCTCTGACGTGGCGGCGACCCTGCCGTAGCAGGTAGGGTGATTTCGCCCTCCACCTGTATGGAATCTCCTGTGAAGCCAACCAGAGGAGCAGCCACAGGTCGAAGAGAGTCGAGAGATAAACCCATTCGAAGAAATGCATCATAAGTAAGCACGTTGGCGGAGCTCCCGCTATCTATTAGAATCCTTCTTACAGGATGCTTAGCGACCGTCATAGAGACGACGACGCTATCATCTTTTACAATACTTCCACCTGTTATATCTCCCCTAGAAGGGGTTACATTTTCTAACTCTCCCTCTCCTTTCGGCCTCTTATGAAGCGATGCTCCTCCACGGGCAATCATTCCCACCATTCGCTCCGTAGGGGCATTATCGATGTTGGCCTGAGGCGAAGGAGGGCCCATCAAAGCTGGTAGAGGCGGAGTCTCCTTCTTCTGGATGTACTGCCCCAGATATCGCCTTTGTATAAGCTCTTCAATGGCCTGCTTCAGATTGCGGCATTCCTTAGTGTCGTGGCCGTAATCTCTATGGAAACGCAGTAGCTGCTTCTATCACGTACACACCTCTCTTCAAGGGAGGTGGACACCGCAGATAAGGCTCATTTTCAATCTCCATGAGGATATGGGCCCGGGTGCAAGGAGAGGTGCAAGATGATCTTCTCTGGGGGCCAAGCTCTTGCGGCGGTCAGCTGGTCGGCGCGAGGGTTTAGACTTCTTGGGAGAGGACCCGCTTGACTTCGGGCGAGCTGGCCTCTTCCCAGTCCTTCCTTCGATGCCCCTTCTCGACGAATCGGCCTCGTCGGTGCGGATGTACTTCTGCGCATGACTCAAGAGGTCAGCATAAGAGCAGGAAGCCTTTTGTCCAAAGAGTAGGTGAAACAGAGGGATGGAGCCCCGCTTCAAAGCCAGAGTAGCCACAGCATCGTCGAGGTGATAGACTTCCAGAGCCGCCACCTTGAATTGGGTTATAAAGTCCTTCAGAGATTCTCCATCTTGTTGCTGCACAGAGAACAAGCTGTCTGCCACTCGGGGAATCTTCCGACAAGCATCAAAATGAGCTAGGAAAGATCTTTCCAGTTGTCGGAAGGAGTCAACGCTGCGCGCAGGCACGAGAATACCAGGCACGAGCGGCCTTTCGGAGTGTAGCTGGAAAAGCAATACATAAGAGGACATCAGTCGCCCCTTGAACCTGCATAATAGCCTTATAACTTTCCAGATGATCCAGAGGGTCGTGGTGCCATCATAAGGGTCAAGTTGAGGGAAACGGAGCCTCCCAGGAATAGGTTCCTCCATAATTCGCCGAGTAAGAGGAGGATGGGTGTCGTAATCCGACCCCGGCTGATTGTTAATTCTTTGGCTAAGTTCTTCCAATCTCCGGTCTTGTTCATCGAGACGCCTCTCCATCTGATCAGCCATCTTTCCTCCAGCAGGCTCAGGGGAAGAAGATGAAGACCGCAACACCACTGGCGGTGCTCCATTTGTGGCTCCTTACCCCATCGCCGCCTGGCAGGTGGACTACCCGAGGAACGGGTAAGGGAGCACGATCCACCCCGGGAGCCTTGAGAATGAAACACCGCCGAGGCGTAGGGGTGGAGAGGCCTTGTAGGAGGGGATCTTCCCCGGGTAGACTACCGGCTAACAGGGTGGTGATCTAGAATGCAAAGGTGTCTCGAACCGCCGTCTGGCCCCTCTGGAATGTTGCTCCTACAGTTGCTGGACCATCCTAACAAGGGTTTGAACTTGCTGTGTGAGGGTGGCCAACTGGTCTTGGGAGTAGCTGATACCGATGGTGGTAAGGAAGCAGCAGGATGGCTTGGCCGGATCAGCTCGGTTGGGTCAGGGGTTCCCTCAATCCGATCAAGAGATGAGAGATGCCCCCCAGATCCTTAGGAAAGGTCTTCCTCCGGAGATCTAGTCTTCATGCTGGGAAGATCAGAGCTATCCGAAGGAGTCGAAGGTTCGCCCCCTACCTGGCGCGCCAATTTGTTGATGCTTGATCACCAGAAAGATAGAAAAATTTTCTTTGTGCAAGATCTCCGGCTGAAGGAAGAATGAAAAAATCCCCCTTCCTCCCTGGATTCCAGCCCCTTTTATACTCTTTAAATTTTTGAAGAAAAAATCGCTCCCTGGCTTTCGTCATCATGCCGTCAGCTTCAAGTCATATTTCCCTTTCTTTTGCTTTTTCTTATCGAATGAGATTAATGTGTAAGATTAGTATATAAGATTAGTGGTCAGCCACAGCGAGGGCTTGCCACGTGATGGTTTACTGTTAATCAACACCATAGGCATTAAGGGACTTGCCCTGGAAGTCAAGGATCGCCATGATGGGTTTCGATCTTCCCAAGGGAATGTCAGAGTTAGTGGAAAGTTATCTGGCTCTAAAACAGGTGCTCAATATCTCCTTTATTTGAGCTTTTCGATGAATGGTGACGTTCTGGCATTTATCTTATCCAAGCCATTTAAAGCGCTATGATGTTTGATAATTCTTGGGCTCTGTTCCAGACACGACAGCTTGTAGCGGTAAGTGCTCCTGATATGAAATAGTTTTGAGAGTCGGGGCATATAGCCCACAGCAAGAGGCCGTCCAGGACCGGGAGGTCGCTCAGGACCTGGGGGGCCACCCTTGACCAGGGGGCCGCCCAGGACCTGGGAGCCACCTTTGACCGGGAGGCCGCCCAGAACTCGGGGACTGCCCAAAGCTTGGGGGCCGTCCAGGACCTGAGGGCCGCCCAGAACCGAGAGGCCGCCCAGACCTTGGAGGCCGCTTAGAACTCGGGGACCGCCCAGACCCTGGAGGCCACTTAGAACTCGGGGACCGCCCAGAGTTTGGGGGCCGTCCAGGACTTGGGGCCGCCCAGACCCTGGGGGCCGCCCAGGACCTGGGGCCACCCAGGATCGGGAGGTTGTCCAGACCTTGGAAGTTGCCCAGAACTCAGGGACTGCCCAGAGCTTGGGGGCCGCCCAGGACCTGGGGACCGCCCAGGATCGGGAGGCTTCCCAGAACTTGGGGGCCGTCCAGGACTTGGAGGGCCGCCCAGGACCTGGGGACTGCCCAGGAGCTGGGGGCCGCCCAGGACCGGGAGGCCGCCCAGACCCTGGAGGCTGCCTAGAACTTAGAGACCGCCCAGAGCTTGTGGGCCATCTAGGACTTAGGGGCCGCCCAGATCCTGGGGGCCGCCAGGATCGGGAGGCCGCCCAGACTCTAGAGACCGTCCAGAACTTGGGGGCCATCCAGGATCTGGGGCCACCCTTGACCAGGGTCCTATGCCGAGGGTTCCAACGTATTCCCCACGAACTGATCGTGTCTTGACCCGTATTTCGTTTCTTGACCATATCAGACCCCATTCTGTTTTGTCCTCATAGAAGCAGGATATAACACTGATCTTCTCAGCAACCGTTGCAGCATCCAGTGGCTCTCGAGGGACTGCAAGAGATCCGGCGGGGCGGCCTTGCCGAACCCTGGGCAGGTCTTGAAGTTGTCTTCCTTGGTACTCTGCAACCGGGATGGAAGCTACCAAAGGAGCTGAGTTCCCAAACCTCTTAGGCAAAAGTGATGATTCACTGCCTCCTTCATCATTATTCTCTTCATCTCCTATAGGTGGCAGCATGATTTCATTCTCTCGATCACTCTTCTTCCCATTGTGGGCATCCTGAGAAAAAGCTTAATCTTCTTCCTCCCAAACCATCCATGGTGCTCGGTGGCACCAGGAGGACTAAACCCATAAAGAGCAGTTCTCCGAAAGATGCAGCCAGTTCCGACGTACATCGGACCCTGTAGTCCATCCATAGCCCTCATGGTGACATCAAAGAACACTAAGTTGTGGTTTGCATACCTGTCACTTGGATCAATCCCCTCAAACCTCTGAGGGAATTGGACATAGCATATCCTGTCACCGCCTCGATCGAGCATGAAGCACATCCCTTCTCTGAGAGCCAAGGAATTGTAGATGTAGTGATCACAGTCTAGATTCAGAATGAAGGGGCCATTTGACATTATCGCACTGGTTCTAACAAGAGCATTCATGGCGCAAGCGTGCCAGAGCTCCAGGCACACCGGCGGCGAGGCCCCAGAAGAAGAACTTCCTACTCCGCCAGACGCCGGCTGCGGCGGCGGAGGATGATGAGGTTGCAGGTGGTGGTACAGGTGGGTTTGCGGTGGCTGGAGCGCAGTCGGGTGCTCCGCCACCTCCCCCTCATCTCCTCCTCGATCATGTTCAGATCGATCCCCATCCTCCGCTCCAAGCCCTCCACACCGAAGAGAAGTCGAAAGAGGGACAGAGAAGCCAAAAGGGCGAGTAGATATAGAGAAGGGGAGAACCAGTTGGGGCTTCCGGTATGGGCATCTTCGTCGCCTTGCTCGTCGTCTTATTCTCGTGGAGGGCCAGCAAGAGACTACGGCGGAAGGAGGTGTAGCCAAGGCTAATAGCCTAGAGCTTTTCTCTTTCTCTCCTTAATACGCTCTCTCCCCGTGTCTATTACTGTGTCCTGTTCGGCCTCCTATAATAACATCAGCTTTGCCAAAACCGGAGGGGTCAAAAGCGACTGGCTAACAATGCCCCTTCCGTACTCCCTGCAACCTGTTGGCCTCTCTCTCTCTCTCTACATCACTCTCGCATCCAGTCTCTTTCCCATTTTTATTTTACTCTCTCTCTCTTTACCCTTTAGAGCCGCTGCCTCTGGTTTGACGATGCCCTTGCTGCAGGGATTCCAAGGGATGATGAGGCGGGTGATGGAACCCCTCTCTTCTCTCTCTCTCTCTCTCTCTCTCTCTCTTCCTCGCGTTAGCCTTTTCCCTACCGAAGTTTTTTTTAAGCATCGGCAGGCTACGTGAATTTTCAACATTACCCGTAAACGTTGGAAAAAAAAGAGTTGCTATTCATAATTTTTGCTGTAGTAAAAAAATGCTCATAAATTCATACCTGAAGAAGCATCATATATCCATTGATCTATCTAACGGATGCCCTAGACGCAATCCCCAATTACCGATATAAATAAGCCAAAGCACCAGCACCCAGGCATATGTGCTCACTCTATCCAAATGCCAAAACAGAGCAAGATAAGCTATAGGCACCCTCGTCTCACTCTTATCGACAAAGAGTGTACACCCTAACCAAAACAACAAATACTCTCGCGCTGCACAGTCTATCCTACGGTGGCTATCTCTATCTGATACAGCATGGAAATGACTCTTCAGCCACTCTAACCTCACAGACTGACCGCGGACAAATAGAACCTCCTGACGTGCGTCAACCTGTGATACACCTAATAACTCCACTAGTAGGCCCTCAGCATCCCGATCACTCATCCTATTACAAGACAAGGATACTGAGGCACCCATGACACTAATCCCTAATATGGTAGTAACATCATCCAACGTGATCGTCATCTCGCCAAAGGGAAGATGGAAGGTGTTCGTCTCAAGCTGCCATCTCTTTACGAAGCCTGAGACAAGAATCTTATCGGCGAACCGATAAGAGCTATTCATTAGCTCAACAAGACCCGACTGTTGAACTATATCCCTAAATCTTCTATTCGATTGCCCTGATGCCAACCACTGCCACTCACCTATTTTGGCAACATGGTTCATGTACTTTAGAGATGTCTATTCTTGTGAAATATAAATGGATAACATGAATAACACATATAACAACATCGAAATATTACATTAAATAAAATACAGTAGAACAACGAACAAATACATGTTGCCTCCAGCTGCAATATGTGTCCTGAAACTCCTAAGGACAGACTCATCCTCAGGACTGCCTGGACAAGGCCATCTGCTCCATCATCATTAACATCCATAGCTGGGATGTCCTCGTCTGCTATCTCATCTGGGGACGACGGTGCAACAGAAACCTCAAGCTCAGCATGCCTGCCACGATGTCTCCTGGCAGACGTTGTGGGTCTAACTCGTGAGGGACCAGCATCCATATCTGGAACATTGCATTATTCATCATTAAAATGCAAGATAAAATTATGTCAAAATATTTCATCAATAACCTAAACTATTTAATAATATTAATAATATATTTATATTAGTAACATATATTTATTAGTAATATGTATTAATAACATAAACTCATTTGATAAAATTTTTTTAAAAGATAAACATTAATAATATATATTTTAAAAAAATTTAATAACTCTTTATTAATAACATAACTCTCTTTAATTTTAATTTTTATTTTTAAAATATATTAATAAAATATATTTATAATATATTAATAATATAAACTCATTTAAAATAAAAATTTTAAAAGATATATATTATTAGATTTTTTTAATATCTCTTTAATTATATATTTTTATTATAAAGTCTATATTATTATACTTTATAATATAATTTATTATAATTATAATTATAATTATAATTATTTATAATAATATCAAAATTTTCTCTCTGTTCGGTCCAGCAGGCCGAACAGAAAATTATGTTTGGTCAGCTGAGCCGAACAGAATTTCTCTGTTCGGCTAGTTGGGCCGAATAGAGAAGATCTATTCGGGCCAGCTAGGCCGAACAGATCCTGTTTGTTCGACCTGCTTGGCCGAACAAAGAGTCTCTGCTCGGCCAAATGTGGAGCGAGGGAGGAAGGAGGAAAGGGGGCGGAGGCCTGGGAGGAAGGCGGACGCTAGAAAGGGAGGCGGAGCTCGGCTAAGGAAGGTGGAGGAGTCGGTTGAGGGAGGCGAAGCCGAGCGAGCGAGGGAGGGAGGGAGGGAGAACTCACCGGGGAAGATGGCCGCTGCTGGGGAAGACTCGCCGAAGAAGACGAGCTACTGCTGGGCATGTCGGAGAAGGCCGAAGGAGGGGGCTGCCATGTGCGAGAGGAGGGGCACTGTCGGAATGTAGGACGCTGAGAAATTTCGTGGGGGCGGGTGGGGTGAAGGGGGAAAGGGGTAGTTTAGGTATTTTTTTAAATTTAAGGGGGCTACTAAGTAATTTTGGGGGGGGCTATTAAGAAAAAAGAAAAAAAAAGGGGGGGCTACTGAGCATTTTGTGCGGGCCAAATAGAATTTTCCCTGCCGAAGCCTCTATTTGCACCGCAAAAATTACTCATATACCTCCCAATTTTTTAAAAATTTAATTTTTAAACTACTCTTAAAATCCTCTCCTCCTTCTTTATAGGTTCCACTCCGCCAGTCTCCCCCCTCACCCTTCCCTCCCAGTTTCCCCCTTTCCCCATTATCTCTGACGACCCCCCTTCCAGGCACATACTTCCCCTTGCCTCGATGCTCGAAAAGGGAGGGGCGCTGGAGCAAACGGGGAAAAATAAAAAAGTCAAGGAAAGGGGGCTGTCAGAGTGAACCAGAAAAGGGGTCATCGAAGCAATGGAAAAGGGAAGGAAGCTGAGGGAGGCTATCAGAGCAAATTGGAGGGAGAAGAGACACGATCTATTGTTTCAAAGTAAAGAAGAATCTGATCTTATTTCAGACACTTCGCTCTGTTGCTTTCTTGCCTGCTGACCCCTCTAAAATATGGATATCCCACGTTCATTTTCTGAGAGGGTATATTACCATGTTCGTTGTCTCAGGGTGAGCTACCTGCCAGGCTTGTGACATCTTCAAGCGTGCTTGTCCCTGGGTCTATGCTGAAATCCACCCCATGCACCACTCTTGACAGCTGCTCTGCTCCTGAACCTCCCTCGCATGGACCAGAAATTAGATCAAAATTAGTGAGAATAAAGGTGTATCTGCTAGATACAACGCTTCTCTCACAGCTTAGAAAGGATGCTCACCCATCCGCATACAATAGAGACAACTCAGGCATGGATTGCAGCCACTGGTGCGTCGCAGGCCTTCCAGACACCTGGAACCAACTCCTGTATTTCCTTTCGTCATTGATCAAGGTGAGACAAAGCCGTATGTGAAAGGAGAAGCAAACAAAAAGAGCATAATCACCATAACTCTTCTGACCACAGCATTGCTTCTGCATGGGTTGATTGTTCTGTTTCAAAACAATTCATGATTTGTAAAAGTGTCTTGTTTGTCCCTAATGATATAGTGGGAAATAATCTCTGTATTGTGAGAAAGTTCAAAATATTGTTCTCAACAAGGGTCATGATCAGATCATTGCTTTGTAATTTAAGAAAGTTCAATTGAAGTTTTCTTACTTTAATTCGAAGAATTAGAAGCATGCCATTCCATTCAGAATGTTTGCATTACAAAGATGGGTGTCATTTGCTCATTGAACTTGCTCATATGGTCCGTAGGTCAAAATGTACAAGTGCTTCTACCGTTCCCTTAATTATGTTGCTACAGTGAGTGGAAAATTACCAGAGTATGTTTTACAGGAGATATGAAACCTGTTAAAAGGGATCATGAAAGAAAACGATTGGCGTGTGTCTAAAATTCTATGCTTTCAAATCCAATCAACGAGCATTGGAAAAAAAATAGTGCCCATGGATTAGATGATAATTAGAGTTATGTGTGAGGTCTTAGATTTAAGAAAAAATTTCTATGACCATAAAGCATACCATCTAAACAGAATGACAGGAAGTGTACCCTATACACTACCACGTGAGAGATTACTCTGATATTATTCTAAAATGATCGCTATCATGTAGACACTGTTAGTTGAAAAGATCTGCATACCCTAGTGAAACAAAATATACTAACTAAAAATTTTGAAAAGTTGCTAGCATGATAGCTTCAACTATGGCAACAAATATTCGCTCAACTGGTTTTCAAAAATGGGGAGGAAAAAATTGTCAAATTTTTGCCTCATTAATCTATGCCAACTTAATTGGTAATGCAGATATTTCTAGGTTAGCAGGTATGTCTTCAGATCAGACAATTCAAACTTCCTTTGGCATCTAACAAAGCAGCACACCATAACCAAAAAGCTTTTCCCCACCTACTGGGCTTTAACTAAGAATTAATCTTGTTCACCGTATTTGAGGAATTAATCATTAAGTCCTATCAAGTGTACATTCTCAAAGCAGGTATGTCTTCAGATCAGACAATTCAAACTTGCTTTGGCATCTAACAAAGCAGCAAACCATAACAAAGCAGATGATCTCACAGAAGTTGGAGAGATGATTTGTTTACATTTTCAAATGTTATAGACTGAGCAGATGTAGTAAAAAAACAATTCAATATTATTGAACGAGAAAATCAAATTGAATGTAGTAAAGAAACAAGTACAAAGAACCTTGTCGAGCTTGTGATGTTGATAAAAAGCACCATATGGCACGACAATAGCCATTATTTTAAATTGCAAATCAAGTACATTCAATAGACCAAAATATGAGAATATACAAAGGATTTGGGAAATGGAGTTCGTTGTCTTACAGCAAGGTGGAAGATGTTTTGCCAAACAAATGACTTTAATGATATCGCTTCTTTACCTGGCAAGACAAAAGACTACCTAATGCAAAGCTTACAGTAGAATCATACATTTCATTATTCCGTGAACAAAATTAACGACAAATACTGGAAAAGCTCTGCAGAAAACTACTGATCTCCAAACAGCCCCTAAGATGTTCATTCGAAATTGTGAAAAGAGAAACGCGAAAGAAGGATTTCAAGAAAGACACCAGAACAAGAAGTAAACCAAAGCAAAACAGGGGACTGAAGGTGAGTAAGAGTTAAACTTGAGTGATTAGCCAAAAAAGGCAAGTCATGAGTTGGTGCAGCTAACATGTTATCGATACCTAAGATCATGCATTGTCAGTGCTGACTGAGGACAGCTTTCAGCAGGATTTTACAACTATTTGTGTGGAAGAAATATGTGATATAGCCTTCAGTCAAACTAACTTTTGATACCAACCAACTTCATTGAACATTTCAGACTATCGGCAGTGACTTGTTTACCTTTTTCCTGACAAACCTGGGCACATTGCCACAGCATTTGAGCAAACAGTGAGTACAGAAAAGGGGAATTCAATTACTATTATTCTGAACATAAACATTTATAACCCCTTTCATATCACTAAAAACAAAGTCAAGAAGCCATCCAAGATCCATGACAGTAAATGATTGCACTACACACTTAACAAGAGAATACAGAGTTAACAATTTCAATTGAAAGATTTCAAACCTTATAGTTTCATTCTTCCAACTATAACACTTAAGTAATAGACACTATCAGCATCTTTGTTTTCTTAGACACCATAGTACAACAAAAATGTCATTCTTTCTCCTGCATAATCAATCATTAAAGGCTTGATATATAGACACCTGAACAAACTTAGGTGAAAGGACTTACAATCTTTGCCACAAGATCTAAATAAATTAGCTCCATGAGCATGCACAATCTTTGCCGTTGCTGTTGTCAGCTGCAGAACCCCACTCTGCTGCCGTGCGTCCGCCATGGCTATCGGTGCCGCTGAGCTCCCATCCTTATTATTTCCTCCACCTCTTTTACCTCATCACCTGGTTCCATCCTGCTTCTCCTCCGGCTTCCAGCTGTCTCGGCATCGATGCCTTCTGGCAATTAAGCTGGCAACCCCGTTCGCAATGTCTGATCCCATTGCGCACATACTGGTCATCAATGCTTGTGAGTGCTGGACCCATCATTTCTTCAGACGTTCCGCTGCTCTGCCCTGCTTCAAAGCCTTTTGTAAATGGCCTTGTAAGGTCGAGACATGAGGGGAAGGGTATATGGTAAAGTTGAGCTTTGACTTCTTGCCATAGTCCACAGAGAGCTTCTCCAAAAGCAGAGAACCGAGCTCGGAGCCATTCCCACCACCGACCGCATGGAACACGAGGAACCCCTGGAGGCCGGTGTAGTTGTCGGCCCCGGATGCGGTCCAAACATAGGTCCACGATCTCCTTTCTGACTGAAGCATTTCGACGAACACATTAAAATCATATTTTCAACGCTAAGGCGACGTGAAATATCATCCAGACAGATTAGATGGATGGGGTCTTACTGGTGTAGTGGCCACGAGCGAAGTTGTTGGCGGCATCCTCCTTGCCGCTGATGAGCTGCTCGGGGTGGAAGAGCTGGCGGTAGGCACCGGTTTTGATCTTTGCTGCCTCTAATTCTCTCTTGCTCTGAAACGCTGCCATCTCCTGAAGTTTCTCATCCATCAGCAACCTGGCCTCTGATAGCTTCATCTGGACCCTCTCCTCTCTCCACACCTCAGCAATCCTCAGTATCCTCCTCTCCTCTTCAATATCCCTCAACACCCGGTCCACCTCCTCTTGCTTCCTGACAAGCTCCTCCTCGAGCCTCTTTCACAGGCCATTCGCTGCTTCCCTTGCCTTCCTCTGCCGACAATCTGGCCATCGGGCTGCGAATCGATTGTAATGCCCCTCCCAATTATCCCACATCGGATAATTGGGAGTTGGTTAAGTAGTTTATAACCGGTTAAGCAAGAAGGATAAGGCATCAATTAGATCCCTTTTTGGGCTGTGGTGGCCCAAGTTGGTGTGGACATTGTCTGTCTTGCTTTCTTGTAACGAAACGGGCCCGTGGGCCTGGGTCGTTACAATATGGTATCAGAGCCTCGCACCAATCGGAAGTACAGGAGCTAAGTGCCACACAGGACAAAGTGCTATATCCATGGGGGATGGGAGCCACCTCTAGAATCTTGCATGCCTGGTGGTTGTGATGAATTACCCCTGGCGACGAGGACGTCGCCTTTGTTAAGGGGGGTAGATTGTGATGCCCTTCCCAATTATCCCACATCGGATAATTGGGAGTTGGTCGTTACATCGATCCAAGGAAACAAATCCCAACGTCAAACGTTTGTAAGAACTAGAAACAGAGCCGGATGTTAAGAGAAAAGAGAGAAGAGATCGACCTGGATGCCATGTTCGAGACAGTAGAGCTCCCAACACGCGTTGCCGTCCTGGCCGATGTGGATGGAGATGCACTCTCTCATGATCACTTCGAAGGTGAATGGAGAAAGAAAGAAGGAAAGAAAGAAGCAAGGAGAAAAAGGGCTTTGGGTTAGGGCATTTGCAAAGATGCCTTGGAGAAGGAAAGGGAACCATCGCGCTTTTCATCCCGGCATATAGAAGGGTGCAGCTATGGTTTGCGGAGACACCGATGGCGTTCGATAAAAAAAACCAAAACAATACGATGCCGACGCTTTAGAAAACGTCTGCATCAAAAATTATCATTTTTTAAAAAAAATATATTTTTTTTGTCGATGCTTTTAAAAAGTGTCGGCAACCTGCAAAAATTTCTGACGCTTACTCCAAGCGTCGAAAAAAAAAGAATTGTTATTCTCAACTTTTGTTGCAGTGAGCATGTGGGGGCAGCGTGTGTTGGGGCAGCGTAGAAAGGACAAACAAGATTGGTTTCTCTTTCTTGTCCTCTATTTTCTTTTTCTTTTTTTTTTGTTCCTCTACTTTTTTTTCCTTTCTTTAAAAAAATAAATTAAGGTGATGCGTGGCTGCAGTGGAATTGTGGAAGTGGCGCTGCGCCTATTGTTGCAGCAGCGATTGTGGTCAGAGGTAGACGCTGGGCCATGTTGTTCATGAGTCGGTATAGTTCAACATAAAATGGGTCATATCTAGCATGATCTGATACTGCTACAGTATTAGACCGTGCCGATACAATTTAGTAAATTGTACTGTATCAGTTTCAAAATTTTTTTTGGTCCAACATGGCACGACCCATGACAAGCCCGTACCGGCCTATCGTGCCGGCGGGCACGGCCCACCGTGCCGACATAGCCCAGGCCCATATGGGCCTGTACTGTGCCGTGCCAGGCACGACCCACATGGGCCTGGACCGTACCAGCCCAGGTGGACCAGCATGGTTCATAAGGCTTAATAAAAAATTTTTGTAAAAAATTATTTTTAATAAATTAAAAAATTATTATAAATAAAGAAATTTATTAATATGAAGCCACCTTAAATATGGTACATAAAGGGAGGGAGGGAGGCTAGGCTTGACCTCTAGAATACAATAAGAAAGGAGAAAAAAATAGAGATGACTCACTTTAACAATTAAAAAAAAATACATTATTAGAAGTGAAACCTAATAAAAGTGAAACCTATATTATTAGAAAAAAAATCAATTCAAGCTTCAGGAAGACATAAGGCCTATATAAAAGGCCTTATTAAAGCACACTCTATACTCTAAGAGCATCAATCTCAGCTTCTCTCATGTTAAAAAAGACTTTGTACATTGATATTCAGTGCACAAAGCATGCACTGGATGCACGGCGTTTGCAAGTCTGGTCCTCGGGCTAGTCCATAAGGTGATTCCTAGGCCTACTGTGCTCTCTGACAGGTTTCGCTCAACAAGAGCATGGTTAACGTCAAGAGACCAGACTTTTTTGCTAGACTCGTTCATGATGCGTACAGTGCACCAAACGACCTAGTCTTTCTTATAAATTCGAGTCTTCATAAGAATATCTAAACTTAGTAGGTTTTATTCCTTTTTATTTTTTTGTTTTTCCTTCTGATATCGTTAAATTATGAATAAATAGACAAAAGCCGGAGAGGGTGCCATTCAAACGTGCATCACACCTTAAATATAATAATGCAAATGTAACCAAAAAGATATATACTAGTGATGTATTACTACAAATGTGACTCACAAGTTATAGTCAATTATATATAATAGTCAGAACTAGACCTGCAGACTTTAACACAATTAGAAAATTGGACCAGTAGCTCAATAATCCAATAAATGAATCAATGGTTGAATAGTATTAAAAAAAAACTAAAAAAATGATTCATAAGGATAAATAGAGATATTTTTTTAATAAAATTTAATTAATATGATAGCTAAAAAATTTAAATTCTTAAAATTAAATTATTTAAACCCTAAATATCTTCTGATGGGCCGTGCCAGGCACGGTTCATTTTGGACAATGGGCCATGCCGAGTCTGAATTTTTTTTACCATGTCGTGCCTAGCACGGTCCGTTTATTAATAGACTATATCAGACATAGCTTGATAATTAAAATGACATGATGAGTCTGGACCATGCCGTACTAGGTACAGTTCAGTACCCATCTCTAGTTGTAGAGCTGAGATGATGGATCGGCTATTGCCGATGGTGCTGGCAACAACTGCAATTGTGTTGTGGCTGCTTCCTGGCAGCAGCAGCAGCGGCAACTACAACCGCTGGAGCGCTGGTGGTGCTGCGTCGGTTACTGTGGTGGCGTCACTCATGACTGCAACGCTGCTTGAAGTGAATATTGCCATCCCTCGTGGTGCTGCGGGTAGCAGCAGCTTGCTGGGGTTCCTTTTGACAGACCACTCTTTCTCAATTACGAACAGAATTATAAAATGATTCTGTAGATTTCTGCATCATGATTAAATATTCACTCCAGAGATGCTGGAATTTAGGGAGACCAATATAATCATAGCTTTGAGCTGGAGGTGGTTAGAGTTATTTCTACAAGGAGCATGTTTTATTCTGGTTCGACTGCAAGTCCACCATAGGAGCGTATTTGGCTTTTTTTGGACAAAATTATATTGCAAGTCAAGTTATAATAAAATGGCACTGTATGTAACTGAATTCTGTTGTAACTAAATTAATACAATTTGAAGTGATGCAGCTATATATAATATTTTGTTTGACAAAATTGCTTGTATTATCAAAATTATTATTATAGATTATTCTTAATTTGTAAATTACTTTACTAATATTAGAAAATAATATTTCATTTTCATGAGCAAAAGGCATCCTCTGTGGATGGTGGCGTCCACCCACCCGCAAACGTTAAAAAAGCAGGAATACGTTCAGAGCTAATGTTCAGGTAGCCAGATGACTTGTATTTGAGGGATTAGGCATTGCCAGACAAAACCATCATTTACCTCCTTTGAGATTTCCACGGAAACGTTTCTCCAGAAAAAATTGTTGCAGGATCATGGTATACAATCAGACTGGTGGCTGATGTGGGCGATGATGCCACATAGATAATAACGGTAAAATTGGCCAACGGCATAAGCGAAAGCTGATGGATGCGCTTGCCCCGACTTCTTCAAGTCAGCCAAGGTGGCCTCGACTCCTTCAAGTCGGCCGAGGCAGCCCCGACTTCTCCAAGTCAGCCTCCTGCGGCCCCGACTCCTCCAGGTCGGCCGCCTTGCGCCCCGACTCCTTCAGGTCGGCCAAAGGTCCCGATTTCTCCAAGTTGGCCCCTTGCGGCCCCAACTCCTCCAAGTCGACTGAGGCGACTCTGACTTTTTCAACTAGGCCCACCTACTACCTAACCTATGCCGCTTGACACAGCCAGGCCCACCTACCGTCTGACCATTGTCAGACCCACCTACCACCTGACCTGCGCCGCCTGACACAGCTAGGCCCACCTATCGTATGACTCACGTAGTTGATGGGACAAGGACGACCAACCGCCAGGCCTATGTATTTGATGGGACGGAGCCCACTGACCAGCTCCCACTCACGTAATTATCACGTGCCCTGCGAACATTCTTTTCATGGAACTCCACGCAGCTAATCCCTAGATGGGTGTCAACGGCCTATAAAAGGTAAGAAAATTTGGAATTAAGGTACGTGAACCCAAGTGTCCACTAACACTAAAAACTCTAGAAAAACTCTAACTCTCAGAGCTTTCTCTACCTCTAAGGAGCTCTCTTGAGCTCCCCTTCTGCTGTAACCTTGGTTGCTAACTTGGGCATCGAAGGGTCCCTACCGAAGCTTCCTCCGATCCTGAGACTTCTTACAGGTTGTCCATTCTGGAGAGGACCCCCCGGCAGCCAGCACTTTTCCCGATGTCTGATTCCAGTGATCAAGCGTCAACAGATTGGCACGCCAGGAAGGGATGGGGGTGTTGAAGAAGATGAACTCTATAGCACATGTTTACGAGTTTTTCCCTTCCTCTTCATCAAGCAATGGTGGTGACACGGGCTCAGGATGCCTCCTCCAGTTACCCTAGGGGGCACCTCTCACCGACGGGGCAGCAAGAGATCAATCTCCCTACTGCCGACCCTCTAGTTGCTTGCGCACCACCAGCTGCGGTTACTCAAGCTGAGCAGCTAGCAGCACTCACCCAACAAGTTCAAACCCTCACTGCGATGATCTATGGACTTCGAGAGCAGCAATCCGTAGCCACTCAGCATTAGCCTGCTCGGCCTGCATCGCCGTCTGCTGCACTGGCTAGCCAGCAGTCCATGACGGGACGATCTCCTCGTCGAGAGACTTGCCATCATCGTGCTTCTCCCCAAAGGGCATCGCTGGGAGCCTCTCAAGAGGCAGCGCTCCCCTGCTCATGGCTCGAATGGGTCCTCTCCAAAGCCCCAGCACCAGGAAGAGCCAAGGCAGAGGCGCCACCCCTTATGTTCTTCCTCCTCTTTTTCTTCATCATCTTCCGAGCCATCTAGGAAGATTCCAACTATCAGCTGCCGCGCAAGGAGTGTCTGGATGAGTACCACCAACGGCTTGAAGAATTTATCAGAAAAATCAATAACCAGCCGAAGGAGGAGTACGGCACTCGTCCTCCTTACACCCGCAGAATACTGAAGGAACTCGTCCCTTCTAGATTCTGCCTCCCTCAACTGGATCGTATGATGGTACGACTGATCCCCTTGATCACCTCGAAAGCTACAAAGCCCTCATGTAAGTTCAAGGTGCTACGGACGCCTTTTATGCAAGGCTTTCCCCGCCACTCTACGGAAAGCCGCCCACGCTTGGCACTCCTGGTTGTCCCCGCACATCATTGATTCCTTTTGAGAGCTGAAAAAGGCATTCTTAGCACATTTTGATGCTTGCCGAAGGATCCCACAGGTCGCATACAGCCTTTTCTCTATACATCAGAAGGAAGGGGAGTCACTTCAAGACTTTGTGGCCTGGTTCAAAACCGTTGCCCTCGAAGTCTACCATTTAGACGACGTAGTGGCGACCCTGGCGCTGAAGCCGGGACTCCTCCCTTCCCGCTTTACTTTTTCTTTGGACAAGAAGCCCCCCAGCTCCTACTCCGACCTCCTCCTCCGAGCATAAAAGTACATCCGCGTGGATGAAGCTAACTTCACTCGCCGAGAGTCTACGAGAGGATCCAGCCGGAAGTCCACCCGCCCTAAGCTGATCAATCCTCTCGCCCTAGGAAGCCCAAGCCGTTGCACCGACCGGATAGCAAGTGTCGAAGTCTTGCCCCCTTGGAAAGCGAGCTCACGCCCCTTCTTGCCCCTCGTTCTCACATCCTCATGAAAATCGAGGGCGAGCCCTACCTCCAGCGACCCCCTCCTATGAAGAAAGGCCTTTCCTGTGACAAAAGCCACTATTGCCACTTTCACCGGGACTACGGCCATGACACCGACAACTGCTACAGCCTGAAGCATGCCATCGAGGAACTCATTCAGCAGGGTGCCTCGGAAAGTATGTCCAAAAGGAACCCCTGGTGGTGCCGGCGCTCATGGGACCCCCACCTACTCAAGCTACTATCGACAACGCCCCTATGGAGAGGACGGTGGGAATAGTGTCTTGGGGGGCACCCCCTTGTCTAAGCGCTGAAGGGGGATTTAGATAATGTAATCCCCAGAGAAAAATCAGCCAGGGTAGAAAATGTGAATAATGAAGGCGTTGTCGTTTCAATGACGATTCCAAACATCCCTGTAAAGAGGATCCTGGTTGATAGTGGTAGCTCAGCTGACATCATTACTTACGATGCATTTGTTAGGATGAATTTGTCAGTTGATTCTCTTCGGCCAATAATAGCTCCCCTAGTTGGATTCACGGGAGACTCAGTGAGGATA
Source organism: Calamus simplicifolius (assembly GCA_900491605.1). Classification (NCBI taxonomy): domain Eukaryota; kingdom Viridiplantae; phylum Streptophyta; class Magnoliopsida; order Arecales; family Arecaceae; genus Calamus; species Calamus simplicifolius. The sequence continues at coordinate 46,468 of UESW01001426.1, read as the reverse complement.
GAAGGTGAAATCTCCTTACTAGTGACGGTCGAAATACCGCCATGTCAAAGCACAGTTATCATGAGTTTCCTAGTTGTATGGGTACCTTTGGCATACAACGCCATTCTTGGACGACCTGGCCTTAACCTTCTTGATGCGGTTATCTCCACCAAGCGACTGCTCGTGTAGTTTCCCACTAGCAATGGGGTTGATGAGATGCGAGGAGAGATTAGCCCGGTCTTACCCTGATATCACACGCTTCAAGTCCCCAGGAGGTCGAGCCGGCCCCAGCAGCACCCAACCCAGGAAAATCCAGCAAGGGAGGAGAGCCAGCCGAGCGACTGCTGACCTTTCCACTGGGGGACGATCCGCAAGGACGGTGCGAGTCGGCGGAATTCTCCCTCTAGAAGACCGTAATTGCCTCTTGACTTTCCTGCGGGCCAACTCGGACATCTTCACCTAGTCAGCGTCTGACATGCCCAGCATTCCAGCAAGGTAATCACCCACAAACTCAAATTGATCCAAAGCACCATCCGATCTACCAAAGGAAGAGAAGTTTTGCTTCCGAGCGACAGAGAGCCATTGACAGGAGGTTAACAAGCTGCTTGCTGCCGGCCATATCCGAAAAGCACACTACCCAAGTTGGTTAGCCAACGTAGTCATGGTCTGAAAGGCAAATGGGAGCTAAAGAATCTGCATCGACTTCACCGACCTCAATAAGGCATACCCAAAAGATAGCTTCCCACTGTCCAGGATTGATCAGCTGGTAGACTCAACATCCAGCCATAAGCTTCTCAGTTTCATGGATTCTTTCTTCGGGTGCAACCAGATAAAGATGGATCTGAATGATGAGAAGCACACCTCTTTTGTGACCGAAAAGGGCATTTACTGCTATAAAGTAATGCCCTTCGGCCTCAAGAACGTGGAGCAACTTATCAAAGGTTGATGAACAAAGTCTTTCAAGACCAGCTGGACCGGAACATGGAAGTCTACGTATATGACATGTTGAAAAGAGCGTCCATGCCTCCAACAATGTTTCCGACTTGGAGGAGACCTTCAACAACCTCCGCCATTTTTAAGTCAAGCTGAACCCGAAGAAGTGTGCCTTCGGGGTCACGACGGGCAAATTTTTGGCTTTATGGTGAACCAGCGAGGGATCGAGGCAAACCCGGAAGAAGATCAGTGCCATCTTCATATGAGGCCACCGACCAATAAGAAGGAGCTGCAGCAGCTCACCGGAAGGGTGTCGGCCCTAAGCCATTTCCTTTCCAAATCAGCTGCAAGGTGCCTACCCTTCTTTAAAGCCCTGCAAAAAGTCAATGGGTTCGAATAGACGAATAACTGCTAGAAAGCTTTCGAGGGGCTGAAGACATTCCTGTCTTCCCCGCCACTACTGTTGAAGCCAAGGGACGGGGAGAGTCTTTTCCTTTATCTCGCCGCCTTCTCAGAAGCTGTCAGCTTCGTCCTATTGCGTCTCGACATCGACGAAACCCAGAAGCCTGTCTACTATATGAGCAAGGTGCTCCACGACATTGAGGTTAGATACTCCAAGACAAAGATGATTATTTTTGCTTGATCGTCTCTGCCCAGCGTCTCCGTTCGTACTTCCAGGCTCATCCTATTGTGATGCTCATGGACCAACCCCTTAGAGCTATTCTGACTCGTCCGGACACCCTGGGCCGACTTGCCAAATGGGCAATCAAGCTAGGAGAATTCGACCTCTCATTTCATGCAAGGCTGGCTCTAAAATCCCAAGTCCTAGCTGACTTTCTGGTCGAGTGAGTTGGGTGGAGGAGCAAGCAGAAGAAATCTCTGTAGAGCGACCCGACGCCGAGCTGGATGGCGAAGGAGAATTTTGAATCCTCCACGTGGATGGCCTCAAATTTCCAAGGAAGCAGCACCGGCCTCATCCTTGCAGGTCCGAGGGGAAAGAAGATGGAGTATTCCCTTCGACTCCTCTTCAAAGCTACAAATAACCAGGCCGAGTACGAAGCCCTGCTAGCTAGATTAAGACGTACCCAGGAGCTTGGGGTGAGGCATCTCAAGGCTTTCACCGATTCTTAACTCGTCTTCGCAAATCAATGGAGAGTACGAGGCACGGGACCCCACCATAGCTCGATACCTAGACAAGGTCCGACTCTTAATTTCTTCATTGACCTACTTCAGCATCAGCTACATCTCTCGGAGCGAGAATGCCAAAGCCGACACTCTTTCTCGCTCAATTGGTGGTGTCATAAGGGACGCCTACATCAAGCACCTGGAAAGGCCCAGCATCGAGGATAAAGAGGAGGTCCTCTCGCTTACCTAAGAGCCAACTTGGATGGACGCCTACGTTCGTTACCTTATGGATGGCACCCTCCCATCCAACCGCGAGGAGGCCAGGCTGCTCAAGTGGAGAGTCTCCAAGTTCACCCTTCTGGACGGACGTCTATACAGAAGGTCATTCTCCTACCCTCTTCTCAAATGTGTTGGACCTGTAGATGCCGATTACATCCTTAGAGAAATCCATGAAGGCATCTGTGGGAATCACTTGGGGGGCAGATCGCTGGCCCAAAAGGCCCTCCGCCAGGGTTACTTTTGGCTCACCATAAGGGAAGACGCCGCCAAGCTAGTTCAAAAATGTGATGGCTGCCAACGGCACACGCATATCCAGCGTCAGCCGTCCGCCTCGCTGAGTCCACTTTTGGCACCATGGCCCTTCGCCTAATGGGGAATGGACATCCTCGAACCATTTCCCTCGGTTTTAGGCCAGCAAATTTTTGCTTGTCTCCATTGACTACTTCACCAAGTGGGTTGAGGTCGAAGCACTAGCCAAAATCACCAAAAGCAAAGTCAAGGCTTTCTTCTGGAAATCTATCATATGTCGTTTTGGCCTGCCCCACACCATCGTCACCGATAATGGTTAATAGTTCAACAATGCAGCATTCAAGACTTTTTACGCCGAGTTGAACATCTGCAACTGGCTTACCTCCGTCGGCCACCCGCAGACCAACGGGAAGGCCGAGGTTACGAATCGCACCATCATTCGAGGACTCAGAACTCGGCTCGATGGCTCCAAGGGCCGGTGGGTGGAGGAGCTTCCTAGCGTGCTATGGGCGTATCATACGACTCCAAGGGCTTCGATGGGTGAGACTTCTTTTAGTCTCATCTTTGGATCCGAAGCGGTCATCCCCATCTAAATCGGCCTACCAAGTCCTTGGGTGGAGTCCTACAACGAAGAAGACAACCCCACACTGCTGAGAGCTAACCTCAATTTCATCGATGAGGTGCATGACCAAGCGCGGCTCCTGATGGCAACTTTCTGCCAGCGAGCAGCCAAATATTACAACGCCCGGGTGCATCCCAAGGTGTTCCGCCTTGGAAATTTAGTCCTCAGAAAGGCCGAGGTGTCTAAACTGATAGAGGGGGACAAACTATCTCCTAACTGGGAAGGTCCCTATCGAGTTACCAAGACACTTCATCAGGGGGCATACCAAAAAAGAGCTCAACAGGTGACCCATCCCACGTACTTGGAATGCAGATAACCTTCGCCAATATTATCAATAATGTATCCCCTTCATGATTGGCAATAAAGGGTTTCTTCAACATTACGCCTGGCTCACCCCTGTACCTGAGGACTTGTTATGTAAAGGAGCTTGTCGGCATCACGGCTAACGAGACACCACTTGGTCTGGCTAGGAGACGCCACCGAGTCGATTCAAGTCCCTAACAGCTCCATACCCGATTGAGTCGCCCCTCGGGCCGGCACACAAACCCCTAAGGCGGTTCAAAATAAGCTCATCGGCATCGCAGCTAATGTGACACCACTCGGTCTGGCTAGGAGATGCCCTCGTATCAGTTCAAGTCCCTAACAGCTCAGTACCCGATCGAGTCACCCCTCGGGCCGGTACACAAATCCTCGAGGTGGTTCAAAAGGAGCTCATCGGCATCGCGACTAATGGGACACCACTCGATCCGGCTAGGAGACGCCCCCAAGTCGGTTCAAGTTCCTAACAACTTTGTACCCGATCGAGTCACCCCTCGGGCCGACACACAAACCCCCGAGGTAGTTCAAAAGGAGCTCGTCGGCATTGCGGCTAATGGGACACCACTCGGTCTGGCTAGGAGATGCCCCCAAGTCGATTCAAGTCCCTAACAGCTCTATACCCGATCGAGTCGCCCCTCGATCTGGCATACAAACCTCTGAGACGGTTCAAAAGGAGCTTGTCGGCATCGCGGCTAACGGGACACCACTCGGTCCGGCTAGGAGACACCCCCGAGTTGGTTCAAGTCCCTAACAGCTCCGTACCCAATCGAGTCGCCCCTCGGGCTGACACACAAACCCCTCCCCATAGTTCAAAAGGAGCTCATCGGCATCGCGGCTAACGGACACCACTCGGTCCGGCTAGGAGATGCCTCCGAGTCGATTCAAGTCCCTAACAGCTTCGTACCCAATCGAGTCGCCCCTTGGGCCGGCACACAAACCATTGAGGTGGTTCAAAAGGAGCTTGTCAGCATCGTGGCTAACGAAACACCATTCGGTCTGGCTAGGAAATGCCCTCAAGTCGGTTCAAGTCCCTAACAGCTCCATACCTGATCGAGTCGCCCCTCGGGCTGGCACACAAACCCCTGAAGCGGTTCAAAAGGAGCTCATCGGCATCGCGGCTAATGGAATGCCACTCGGTCCGGCTAGAAGATGCTCCCGAGTTGGTTCAAGTCCTTAACAGCTCCGTACCCGATCAAGTCACCCCTTAGGCCAGCACACAAACCCCCAAGGTGGTTCAAAAGGAGCTCATTGGCATTGCGGCTAATGAGACACTACTCCGTCCAGCTAGGAGACACCCTCGAGTCTGCTCAAGTCCCTAATAGCTCCGTACCCAATGAAGTCGTCCCTTGGGCCGGCACACAAACCCCCGAGGCTGTTCAAAAGGAGCTCGTCGACATCATGGCTAACGGGCACCACTCGGTCTGGCTAGGAGATGCCTCCGAGTTGGTTCAAGTCCCTAACAGCTCCGTACCCAATCGAGTCGCCGCTCGGGTTGGCACACAAATCTCCGAGATGGTTCAAAAGAAGCCTGTCGGCATCGCGGCTAACGAAACACCACTCGGTCCGACTAGGAGATGCCTTCGAGTTGGTTCAAGTCCCTAACAGCTCCGTACCTGATCGAGTCACCCCTCGGGCCGGCACACTGTTAATCCATTTATTGATTTTGATGATTAATAAAGGAATTGAGTATATTTATTTGATTACTAATGGATTTTATAAGTGTTTCAGGACTTAAATTTATTTGATCAATTTAAATGAATTAAGAAATAAATTTTGAATCAAATACAAATCAGAGATTTCAAAGTTTCAGAGCTTGGAGTCGACACCTAGAAAATCTGGAGCCGACCCCATGGCCAATTCAATTTTAATCTGATTTTTGATACGATCCGAAGTCGACACCTAGAGTTTCGGAGTCGATACCTAGAGTTTCGGAGTCGACACTTACAGTGTCTGGAGCCGACTCCGATGCGGGGACAGAATGCTTATTTTTTGAGCATCCTGGAGCCGACACCTACAGTTTTTGGGAGCCGACACCTGGCGATGGCGAGCCGACACTTACTTTTTCGGAGCCGACTCCTCAATGAACTCAAAAATTTCTATTTTTGGAAAAACGACCTTGAGCCGACACCTAAAAAGTTGGAGCCGACTCCAACCTGACTGGAATGAAAATTTAAAATGCCAGATCAGCTCTAATGGTAATATTTCCTTTTTACCTAATTTCTAACGGATATATTTTGTCTACAGGTACACTCCAACGGCTAGTTTCATCCCAAAAAATGGATTGAAGAAAATCTATAAAAAGGGGGAAACACCCGTTTGAAAAAGAAGACGGAAAATTAGAAAATATTTCAAATCAAAAATCCGAGAAAGCCTGAGCCTGAATCTCAAGAGAAAAGCCTTCAAACTCAAATCCTTCCACTCCTAAAAGCTCAAAGAGGAATCCAGGGCGCTCCAAATCAAAAATCGATGGATTTTCCAAATTGAAGAAAAAGCTCCGTTTCTTCCATTTCCAATCTTCTCAACTACAACGACTGTGAGGAATTAAAGCTGAGGCTTGATTCATCATTCCAAAGGGAGAAGAGGAAAAGAAGAAAAGAAGAAAAGAAGAAAAGCTCAAAGCCAAACAACTTCAAATCTGGCTTTTCTAAACTTGTTTACTTATTTTTGAATATTTGCTCATTGAGGAGCTGTGTATCTTTGAAAAACTATATTCTTTTTGTTTGTGCCTACTTCAATCAAAGGGATTGAACTAGTGGAGGTTGTATACCTCGAGTCAAGCTAGATTAGCTTGAGTTTGGGTTGTGTGCTGGTGAGCCCAAAAAATCGGCTGGGTTCGTTGTGATCCCGGGTAAAACAACAAGTTTGGGTTGTGAGCTTGTAAAACAACTCGGCTGTAATCAAGGATATTATAGTGTGGACCCAAGTGGATCTTGGGAGTGGACGTAGGCGTTGGATACACCGAACCACTATAAAATCTTGTGTTTGCAGTGCTTCTATTGTCTCTATCTCTATCTCATTTGTGCTTTATATTTGCATTGCATTTACTTTCATTCATCTTAAGCAAACAATTTTTTAAGAGGTTAAATTTTTTTTAAAGAACCCAATTCACCCCCCCCATCTTGGGTTGTCATCTGGGCCAACAATTGGTATCA
>UESW01001426.1:0-35596 GCA_900491605.1 Calamus simplicifolius | reverse complement strand
TACCATGATCTGGAGTGATGAACGACTGAAACCAAAATTTTGACTCACTTCTCTTTTACAATTCCGTGGCTCAGTACTGGTGTTCAAGCCAACAAGTCCGAAGGATCTAGCCCTCAGAAGTTCGCTCTTTCGAATCCTCCGAATGGGAATTGTTCCACTTGGGCAACTTCCACTCCTTTGCCATATCTGCTGGGCAGCTGCTTCCAAGGAAAAGTTATCCTTCTTCACCTTGGGTAAATAACTCGGCCTCATCTATGCACGAATGATTGATTCATTTTGTTCAGGAAACATGACAGATGATTATAATCCTAATACTAATTCAATCTCAGCTTAGGCTTAAGGAGATTAATGCTCCCATGCTTTCTTTAAAAAAAATTACTGATGGTGCTTACGCTGTCATCCTAGGGTCAATAAGATTGCAGTATATGGAAACTAGCGGCAAGAAAGTACTGAAAATATAGAACAAACCATGATGGTATGGTTCTTTAATAAAGGATTATCAAAGGCTAGTTGTTTGTAGATATCAACACAGTCGACGGTATCACCATCTTCGCTCTGCAAAACATCAAAATTTTTATTTTTCTTTTAGTAACACCCTCAAAGTCATCTTTGTCAGATGCGGACCTTTTGAGTACTTATATAAAGAAGTATATTATACTTCATATTAAATAAATTAATGAGGGAAGTTTTCAACTTCTCGATTTCCTCGTAAAAAAAGACTGCTTAATTTTACAAAGAAGGGAACTAGAATTACCAACGACCTGTATGGTCTTTACTGATGGCTTGTTGAGTTTTTTCAGAAGCATATCTATTTCCGCTTCTCTTGGAATTCCAGTCCTTGCTGCCACCACAACTAACATCAACAGGCCCAATATCATAAGCCTACAGCAACTCTTGCCACCAGGGAAGTGGTAAAAAATTTCCGTGGAGTTTCTTCTCGTCATGATGCTAATGGTAAAATCTTTTACCTGTATTCATGATCAAGAAGCAACTCAGAAATTAAACTTAAAAACAGATTAACATTTCTTTGAAATCAGAAGGTAAACGAACCAAAAATGTCTGCAAATTAGACAACGGAACTGGACTCCGTAGTGGTGGACCGGCCTGGAAGGTTTGAAGAGTTATATAGAAAGGCTCAGAAAATTTAGATTGAAGACATACTTGGCATGAGGCCCATGTCAGAGCTTTAATGCACTATAATTACATGACTCTAGTAACATCAGATAATCGAGTTGTTCTTCTCCCACACAATTAACGTGAGAGGACTCCATAATCCATGTTAATATATAAGACTTTTTTCAGATGGTTATTCGCGATGAGCATGTTGTTACAACCACCATGGAATGGTTACTAGTGATGAGCAATTTTTGTGGGGAAATGCTTTTGGTGCCATCAGCGCAAAGGAGAGTTCTTTGGCCCACGAAATGCCAAGTTGGTGACTTTGGAAATTGGTATCATCCACCCCATGCGTCTCACACCATTTCCTATGACCTAGACTCACTCTCTAATGCTATGTGGTAGGATGATATTTTTGTGTGAACCAAACAACCACCCCTAGAGTTACTCTGCTATGTATGCCTGCAATGAGTGGCAGGTTTGGGCCGTCTATTATAAAATTATATCTTCAAAATGAATATCTGTATGTTGATTCAAAATGTATAGTATTCTGTGAAAACTGAACAATGACATGATCATCTAATGCCACCATTTTTCACTATTTTGCTTCACAAGAAGTAACACCAGTCACCATAAATGCTGTTATTTTATTCTAAAAATTAGTTGAAGATTGAATCAACAACTGCTTCTGTTATAACAGTCTGTATCGCAGTTCAAAATCCAAAACTTTAGCTCAAAAGTCAACCAAGTGGAGATGGCTCTTACTCAGTCCAATAAAAATGGAACACTGAGACCTAATAGTAAATTGATAAGTAAAAAATAATAACATACCCTAATATCACATAAAATGATGGGCATTAGCACTAGTCATCATATTTCAATGCATGAATGATTAAATACTGTACAGAATATACCTTAAAGTCCCTACATTGAGTTGGTAATTAAAATAAAATTGAGACATGAACAGGCTGTCAAGTATCAAATATTAATTAGCATTTCAATTTCTCAACAGTAATCAAATATCATGAGCTTGGAGAAAACATAATGAATGGTGCAAAAGCTAGTCGAGATGAAGTTGCTCAGGGGTTGCTTGTGGGTAACAACGGTAAAAGACTAAAGAGCCGGGAAGATGCCCTCATGTTGGCCCTCCTGTGGTGTCATTGGTTGTTATTCAGGTCCAACTGAACCCTTTAGGATCCCCAGTGAGTTAAAAAGCTATCCAGTTTTATTATAGTGATCAGACTTACCACAGCCATATACTTAATTCTACACCATCTCACCTTTGAAAGAGCAGGTTACAGGTATACCCACAGTGTAAGACGGTCGATCCAAATGGTTTGAACCGAGTTCCAAACATCTCAAAGAGTCAAATGAGTTGAATCTGATTCATCGACTAGGTTTTACGCAAGCTTATAACTGATTTGACTCAAAATTGACACTGCCAAGTTCCGAGCTGGACACCACGAGTCTTATAGAATTATATTCCGTGCCCATAATCACTGGACGTGGAACATTGGCCCATTGAAGCTATTTTGTCCTTGTTGTCAAAAAGAGTTGTCAAACAATCGTTTATCTTCTGTTAGCAGGTATTTCAATATCTTGGTATTGGCATATTCCTAAATCAACCGTGATGGTGGTACACTTTCGCCTGTAGAATTCTTCATTTTTTTCATCCCAAATGAATAAACCAACATCCACCCATCAAGGAAACTAGAAATTCCGGCCAACTATTGCATAACTAGTTACTGTGAAGCACTGGCCCCTGTACTTTTTTTCTTTAAGATTAAAACTAGCTATAATGATTAATGATTTTGAGAACTTATTCTACACAAAATAGCCAGCACATAATCATCCTCCCCAGCAGGACTATAAATAACTCAGACTTCGCTCATGAAAACGTTATCTAAAGTAGGATTCTGACAAGGAACATCCATACAATCAAGTTTTAACGATGTTCAACAGGTACAGATCTAGAAGATATTTCTCATTCACGAGGAATAAGCACATGAGAGTGACATTATTTTAAGGATTCACAGAAACAGAACTCCTTTCTATTTATTTATTCAATGGAATTTCACATTCAATACATCGGCTTGCCAACCATCTGTAGAAGGGCCCTAACATCAGCATTAATGCCCGTCACACCAAGGGCCTCCATAGAAAATTTTGACCCCGCTTCCCACAGCATTAAAGTCTGATGTTTACGCAAGGTTTGGTGCTAATGGTGATATCAGGTTGGTTTGTTTGGGTTTGGGTCAAAAGATCGTGTCTGGTTCATGTTTGGGTTGGCAAGGTTCCATAAGATTCATCTGGTAATGAGCCAAAATGAATCTGTATCTTATACAACAGGACTGGGTCCAAGGGGAAATGAGCCAAACAGAGCCCTGGCTTGGCTTGTTTCTTAGCCTAGCAAATCAAACTCAAGCCAAAATTTGACTCGAACTCAAGCTAGCTTAAGAACAGCTTGCTCATTTGCGAGTCCTAATCGAGCCAGGTACTTAGGATCTAGCATGATACAGGCTCGTGTGAAATATATTATATGGTGCATGGATAACTTTGATCTAAGCATATACTATTTCATATATCCTTTTGAATTGTAAAATAAATAAATTAATAAATTAAAGAACAAGATGTTCACTCAGCGATATCTATATCTAATATTATAATGATAAACGTTTATGTGTAAATGGCGGAGGCTTGATATGTGCATCTCTCTCTCTGCTCTCGGCTATGTGTGTAAGTGTGCGCATGTGTGGTTTCCCAGCAGCATAATGATAAACTCCCCCAAGTACAAACATCAGAACTGAATCCCAGCAGCATCAGTATTCATAAGAAGATTAAAAGTATAGCATTTGATGCAAAATTAGCCAGGAAGTCTACTGGTGGTTTCCCTCTCACAACATATGAATGCATTCAAAGGAGAGCAGTGCAGCTTTAACAACAGCAATGTTAAAGCAATGCTCTGAAGAAGGTGGTGTACTGTCATGCTGAGAATGTGGAAATCCATAGATCCAAGACTCCATCCGATCTATTTAATAAGATGATATATAACTGCACTTTGAAATGTGATATGACTGATCCCAACGCCGTCAGGAAAGGTAACGGCAGTCATCGTCATTTCCCTCACCCCCGGCACCCCCTCGGGGTCGGGGTAGGGTCATCATCCCTTAACCCCGGCACCCCTCGGGATCGGGGGTAGGATCATCATCCCTCACCCCGGCACCCCCTCGGGGTCGGGGGTAGGGTCATTATCCCTCACCCCCGGCACCCCCTCGGGGTCGGGGTAGGATCATTTCCCTCACCCCCGGCACCCCCTCGGGGTCGGGGGTAGTGTCATCATCCCTTAACCCCGGCACCCCCTCGGGGTCGGGGGTAGGGTCATCATCCCTCACCCCGGCACCCCTCGGGGTCGGGGGTAGGGTTATCATCCCTTAACCCCGGCACCCCCTCGGGGTCGGGGGTAGGGTCATCTTCCCTTAACCCCGGGGCCTCCACCGGTCCCGGGGTACATCGTCATTCAACTCGCCCCCGGCACCCCCTCGGGGTCGGGGGTGGGATCATCATCCCTCACCCCCGGCACCCCTCGGAGTCGGGGTAGGGTCATCATCCCTTAACCACGGCACCCCCTCGGGGTCGGGGGTAGGGTCATCTTCCCTTAACCCCGGGGCCCCCACCAGTCCCGGGGTACATCGTCATTCCCCTCGCCCCGGCACCCCCTCGGGGTCGGGGGTGGGATCATCATCCCTTAACCCCGGGGCCCCCACCGGTCCCGGGGTGTGTTATCATCCTTCATCCCCGATACCCCTTCGGGGTGGGGGCATCTGCAACCAACATGCGACAGTTGCCGAGAAACACGGCAACCTTCAGGTTGCACGGTGCTCGCATATAATTTTCAGTACATGACCATACCTTTCGGTACATCCGTGATTGTGCCCTGTTACGGAGGGCAATGCCTCATAACGAGGTTTGGCGCGTTGCATGCCCCTGTGTATGACCATATCTTGCTACGACGTACGGCACGCTACCACTTGCAGCTATACTCCGTCCCATCAGCTGGCGGCGCGCACTGCATACTTTCGCGACCGCCGGACACGTGTGATATCACATCAATAGGAGGTACACGGGACGTCTCCGGCACGTGGAGCTACGGTACGAAAGTAATCTCCCCTAGACGAAAGGTGGGGCATGAGGACAAATATAAGAGGAAGGGAAGGCGCGGTAAGGGGGATCCGAACTCTGGTTTTTCTGAGCTTTCTTCCTCCCAGCAAAAACCCTAACCGCCTCAGCTCCTCTTCGCTGGAGCGGTTCTTTGTCTGAACCCAAGCCACTAACTTGATCGTCGGAGGGTCCCCACCGGAGCTTACGGTCCCCGGGGACTTTTCTTGCAGGATTTCCAGGAGCGAGACGTCTGTTTTCCCCGACGTTCGTGGAAAGTGCCTTGGCGTCATCAGATTGGCGCGCCAGGTAGGGGGGTGCAAGAAAGACATCGAACCAGCTGCCTTCTTCTTCAAGACTCTGAAGCTATGGTGACTACTCGGACGAAGGGAGCTTCAGCCGGTCGCGCTGGGGGGCAGCGCTGCGGGGCTGGTCCACCCGCGGAGGCCCCCCCGGCTCTCCCATCCATCTATCCAGAACCCCCGAATCTCCAGGGGGCAGGGCCTTCTGCTCCGCGGAATGACGCTCATGCGTCTGCTCCACAGTCACTTCAAGAAGATCAATTCGCTGCCCTGGCCACCCAGGTCCAGTCGCTAGCGGCGGTGATCAAAGACATGCAGCAGCAGCAGCAAGCGGCCTTGCGGCAACCGGAGCCAAACCCGTCTGTCCCTGGAGTGGTGCAGCCTAGCCAGCACTCCTCCCGGAGATCGCCGGTCCCTGCAGAGCATCCTCGCCGATCCCCGGCCAAGTCACATCCCCGAGAGGCATCCAAAAGGCCTCGGTCTCCTTCTCGTCACGCCAGCGTCTCCCCTAAACGGCGGCACGGAAAGGAGGCAGAACGCCAGCGCCGGCATTGCCACCCCCGCTCTTCTTCTGAATCTTCGGGGGAGGGCTCCTTTGATGGCCGGATGCCCCGTCGAGCTGAGCGTCGATTCGAGGAGTACAACCAGAAGCTGGAGGAGCTCAGCCGTCGAATCACTCACCTGCCAGAGACTGATTATGACAGTCGGCCTCCTCTGTCTCGCCGCATCATGGAAGAGCCTATCTCTACCAGGTTCCGTCTTCCTCAACTGGACCCATACGATGGGACTACGGACCCTCTGGATCATTTGGAGAGCTACAAAGTACTTATGCAAGTTCAAGGAGCCGCCGACTCACTCATGTGTGTTGCTTTCCCGGCTACCCTGAAAAAAGCTGCCCGGGCATGGTATTCTCGTCTGCCACCACGAAGTATCGACTCTTTCCGCCAGTTGGAGAGGGCCTTTTTGGCCCATTTTGACGCTTGCCGGAAGATCCCAAGGGTGGCAGACAGCCTGTTCGCTGTGCAGCAGAAGAATGGCGAACCCTTGCGGGACTATGTTGCCCGGTTCAAGGAGGCAGCCTTGGAGGTATATAACCTGGAGGACTCAGTAGCAACTCTGGCGCTGAAGCGGGGGCTCCGCCCTTCTCGCTTCGCATACTCCCTTGACAAAAAGCCGCCGGGATCCTACTCCGAGCTTTTGGTTCGCGCCCAGAAGTATATCCGGGCGGACGAAGCTGACTTTTCCCGGCGGGAGGCCGGCGAAAGTATACCTCGGAGGCCAACCCAGCCAGAACCTGCGGAAGCCCGCCCCAGGAGGCCCGAGCCTCCTCGCCGGCCCGACAACCGTCCTTGACCTCCTGCACCGAGGGACGGGCCCTACACTCCGTTGCTTGCTCCAATATCCCAGATCCTGCTCGAGATCGAAGGGGAGCCCTACCTGCAGCGCCCTCCTCCCATCAACCCGAAGATTCCCCGGAACAAAAATCTCTACTGCCGCTATCACCGGGACCATGGCCACAATACCGACGACTGCCGACAGCTGAAGAAGGCCATTGAAGACCTCATTCAACAAGGCCACCTGAGAAAGTTCGTCCAAAGGAACAACCCAGGAGCTCCTGGCTCGTCGGCGCCTGCACCGCCGATAATTGATAACACCCCGACAGAGAAGACAGTAGCGATGATTTCCTGGGGGGCAGGAGGCCCGTCAAAGAGACCAAGGGGAGAGGGAGGAATGGAAACTGTAATTCCTTTTTTCGAAGAGGACTTGGAGGGGGTTGTAAATAAAAATGATGATAGCGTCGTCGTGTCCATGACGATTGCTAAACACCCTGTAAAACGAATCCTGGTCGACAGTGGAAGTTCAGTAGATGTTTTGAACTATGATGCCTTTGTTCGCATGGACCTGTCGCATGATCTACTTCGGCCTGTCGTCACGCCTTTGATGGGATTCACGAGGGATTCTGTGAGGGTTGAGGGGGAAATTACTCTTCCCGTGACGGCCGGAACGGCTCCGTGCCAGAGCATCGTCCTTATAAAATTCCTGGTAGTCCGTGTGCCTCTGGCGTACAACGCAATTCTTGGGAGGCCCAGGCTCAACCTCTTGGATGCCGTCATTTCCACCAAGCGGCTCTTGGTGAGGTTCCCAACTACCAAAGGGATCGGCGAGATGCGAGGAGAGCGGGACATGCCGGCGCCATGCTATACTTGGCCCCCAGTCCCCAGGGGGCAGCGCTCACATTGCCGTCTGCGTCGACATCAGAGACCCTCGACCCGCGGGACCTGGAGAGGAGGGGGGAACCAGTCGAGCGGCTGCTCACTTTTCCCCTCGGGGAGGACCCCGCGCGGGCGGTTCAAGTCGGAGCCTCACTTTCAGACGAAGCCCGTGACCGGCTCCTCATCTTTCTGCGGGCCAACGCCGACGTCTTCGCGTGGTCAGCATCCGACATGCCCGGGATCCCGGAGGAGGTGATTACACATCAGCTCAACATCCGACCGGAGTGTCGACCTATCAGGCAGAAGAAAAGGAGTTTCGCCCCGGACCGGCAAAGGGCTGTTGATGGGGAGGTGCGGAAGCTGTTGCGGCTGGCCACATCCGTGAGGTGCGCTACCCCAACTGGTTGGCGAATGTCGTGATGGTTCGGAAGGCCAATGGAAGCTGGAGAATGTGCGTGGATTTCACCGACCTCAATAAGGCGTGTCCCAAAGACAGCTTCCCGCTCCCCCGAATCGATCAGTTGGTAGACACCACCTCCGGGCACGAGACGCTCAGTTTCATGGATGCATTCTCGGGGTACAATCAAATCAAGATGAGCTTAGCGGACGAAGAGGCGACCTCTTTTATCACGGAGAAGGGGATCTACTGTTATAGGGTGATGCCCTTTGGACTGAAAAACGCCGGAGCCACTTACCAGAGATTAATGAACAAGGTTTTTGAGGATCAGCTGGGGCGCAACATGGAGGTATATGTGGATGACATGCTGACCAAAAGCGCCAGCACGGAAGACCATGTGGTGGATCTCGAGGAGACTTTCAGCAATCTGCGCCGGTACCGGATGAAGCTCAACCCCCACAAGTGCGCCTTCGGAGTAGCGGCTGGCAAGTTCCTAGGTTTCATGGTGACCCAGCGCGGAATCGAGGCCAACCCCGACAAAATCATGGCCATCCTGGATATGCGGCCCCCGGTCAGCAAGAAGGAAGTACAGCGCCTGACGGGAAGGGTGGCTGCCTTGAGTCGTTTTATGTCAAGGTCGGCAGAGAGGTGCCTGCCCTTCTTCAAGGCACTGCGCAAGATCAACGGTTTCGAGTGGACGAAAGAATGTCAGGGCTCCTTTGAAGAATTAAAGCAGTTTCTCTCCACTCCGCCGCTGCTATCCAAGCCCAAAATGGAGAGGAGCTCTTTCTATATCTGGCTGCTTCCCCGGAGGCCGTTAGCTCTGTGCTTGTGCGCGTGGATGCCAACGGAGCTCAGAAACCAATCTATTACACCAGCAAGGTACTCCACGACGCTGAGATCAGATATTCAAAAACCGAGAAGATTATCTTCGCCCTGGTGGTCTCCACTCAACGCCTGCGGCCTTACTTTCAAGCTCATCCCATCGTGGTGCTTACGGACCAGCCCCTGCGAGCTATCCTGTCTGCCCCGACACTTCCGGCCGGCTGGCGAAATGGGCCATCAAGCTAAGCGAGTTCGACCTGGCCATCCGGCCAAGATCAGCCATGAAGTCCCAGGTGCTGGCGGATTTCCTAGTCGAGTGCTCCTGGGCCGATAAGGATGTGGAGGAGGCGCAACCGGAGGAGTTTGCGGACCCCCCCTCATTTGGGGAGGTGGGAGACTGGATCCTGCATGTAGACGGAGCGGCAAACTCTCAAGGGAGTGGGGCCGGACTCATTCTCGCAAGCCCGGCGGGAGACGTGGTGGAGTACGCTCTCAGATTCCAGTTCTCGGCGACCAATAACCAGGCAGAGTACGAAGCCCTGCTGGCGGGGATGAGGCTAGCAAAGGAGCTGGGCGCGGGGCGCTTGAGGGCCTTCACGGACTCTCAGCTCATTTCTGGACAAGTCGCCGGGGAGTACGAGGCCAGGGACCCCACCATGTCCCGCTACTTAAGCAAGGTGCGGTCCCAGGCGTCTCGTTTCTCTTATTTTCGTGTCAGCTATATCCCCAGAGCGGAGAATGCCAGGGCTGACGCACTGTCTCGTTTGGCCACTTCGGTCGACGGGACGTTGGGGAGAACATACGTGGAGCACCTACAAGTCCCAAGCATTGAGGCCGCGGATGAGGCATTACCAGTGGAGATGGAGCCCTCCTGGATGGACGCCTACATCCGGTACTTGATCGACGGTACTCTCCCGGGGGACCCGGCGGAGGCCAAGCTGCTCAGGCGAAGGGCCCCGAGGTTCTTAATGATGGACGGGAAACTTTATCGAAGATCATTCTCATATCCGGTCCTTAAATGTGTGGGCCAACAGAATCGGATTATATCCTTAGGAGATCCACGAGGGTGTATGCGGGAGTCACCTGGGGGGCAGAGCCCTAGCATACAAGGCCCTACGCCAAGGGTATTTCTGGTTGACAATGAAGGAGGATGCGGCCGAGCTGGTCAAGAAGTGCGATAGCTGTCAACGTCATGCCAATATTCAGCGACAGCCAACGTCTCACTTAACTCCTCTGGTGGCACCCTGGCCCTTCGCCCAGTGGGGGATGGATATCTTAGGTCCATTTCCCCCGGCCTCCGGGCAGCGGAAGTTTCTCCTGGTGGCGGTGGATCACTTCACCAAGTGGGTTGAAGCTGAGGCCCTGGCCAAGATCACCGAGAGTAAAGTGAGATCTTTCTTTTGGAAGTCAATCATATGTCGGTTTGGACTGCCTCGCACTTTAGTCACTGATAATGGCCGGCAGTTTGACAACGCACCTTTCCGGGAGTTCTGTTCCGAGCTGGGTATCTGTCAGAGGTTCACCTCCGTCGGGCATCCTCAAACCAACGGGGCAGCTGAGGTGACTAACCGAATCATCCTCCAGGGGCTAAAGACTCGACTGGATGGCTGCAAGGGACGATGGGTAGAAGAACTCTCCAGCGTGCTATGGGCTTATCATACAACGCCACGAACTCCCACTGGCGAAACGCCATTTAGCTTGGTCTTTGGTTCTGAGGCCGTCATTCCCGTGGAGATCGGCGCGCCCAGCCCTCGGGTAGAAGCCCACAGCGAAGAAGATAACCCAGACCAACTGCGAGCCAATCTCGACCTGGTG
This sequence comes from Calamus simplicifolius, assembly GCA_900491605.1. Lineage (NCBI taxonomy): Eukaryota > Viridiplantae > Streptophyta > Magnoliopsida > Arecales > Arecaceae > Calamus > Calamus simplicifolius. The sequence goes on along the minus strand of UESW01001426.1, from coordinate 24,773 downwards.
GAGGAGATGCGAGATCGGGCGCGGCTTCGAATGGCAGCCTATCGACAACGGGCCGCAAAGTACTATAACGCTCGCGTACGCCCCCGGACGTTCCTACCAGGAGACCTAATCCTTCGACGGGCTGAAGTCTCAAAACCAACTGAAGGCGGCAAGCTAGCCCCCAACTGGGAGGGACCTTACCGAGTCGCTGAGACGCTGCACCACGGAGCTTACAAGATCGAAGAACTTGATGGGACACCACTTCCTAGGACGTGGAATGCGGATAATCTCCGCCGGTATTATCAGTAATGTATCCCTCCGCTCATATTAAACGTCATCTCCGTATTTGTTCGCATGTTCACCCTTTATTCAATGCTGACGGAATTCAATTCTAGTTATCTGAATCTTACCAAAGCCCTGCACCAGCCAGGCAGAAAGCCCAGTGTACCACTGGCAGAGCAGTGTACCACTGGCTCTCAACAACAAAAGCCCGGCACCCCGTCGGCACCAAAGCCCTGCACCAGCCAGGCATAAAGCCCAGTGTACCACTGGCAGAGCAGTGTACCACTGGCTCTCAACAACAAAAGCCCGGCACCCCGTCGGCACCAAAGCCCTGCACCAGCCAGGCATAAAGCCCAGTGTACCACTGGCAGAGCAGTGTACCACTGGCTCTCAACAACAAAAGCCCGGCACCCCGTCGGCACCAAAGCCCTGCACCAGCCAGGCATAAAGCCCAGTGTACCACTGGCAGAGCAGTGTACCACTGGCTCTCAACAACAAAAGCCCGGCACCCCATCGGCACCAAAGCCTGCACCAGCCAGGCATAAAGCCCAGTGTACCACTGGCAGAGCAGTGTACCACTGGCTCTCAACAACAAAAGCCCGGCACCCCGTCGGCACCAAAGCCCTGCACCAGCCAGGCATAAAGCCCAGTGTACCACTGGCAGAGCAGTGTACCACTGGCTCTCAACAACAAAAGCCCGGCACCCCGTCGGCACCAAAGCCCTGCACCAGCCAGGCATAAAGCCCAGTGTACCACTGGCAGAGCAGTGTACCACTGGCTCTCAACAACAAAAGCCCGGCACCCCGTCGGCACCAAAGCCCTGCGCCAGCCAGGCATAAAGCCCAGTGTACCACTGGCAGAGCAGTGTACCACTGGCTCTCAACAACAAAAGCCCGGCACCCCATCGGCACCAAAGCCCTGCACCAGCCAGGCATAAAGCCCAGTGTACCACTGGCAGAGCAGTGTACCACTGGCTCTCAACAACAAAAGCCCGGCACCCCGTCGGCACCAAAGCCCTGCACCAGCCAGGCATAAAGCCCAGTGTACCACTGGCAGAGCAGTGTACCACTGGCTCTCGACAACACAAGCCCGGCACCCCGTCGGCACCAAAGCCCTACACCAATCAGGCATAAAATCCGGATAACCGCTAACAGAACGGTGCACCAGTGATTCTTCATCCGGCGTCCCACCGGTCAAAACAAGGCTAAGTCCCGCGGGCATCAAGCTGCGCGCCGGACGGACACCAGGTCCAACACTTGACCGAACCTTACGCCTATAGCTCCGAGGGAGCCCACTGACCTAATCCCTGATCAACGGTGCCCCCGCTCCCAAGATTCAACCCTACCTAACTCTAATCCGCGGGCCCATGTAACTAAGGCGGAGTGGCGCAGGTGGGGGGGGGGAGTGTGTCCCTCGGAATCATCGAGACAAACAGAAATAGTGAGGCCACGTATCAATTGATGAAGTTAACGATAATGTGAAGATCATCATTAAAAGTATTTTCATTAACTAATTAAGAGTTACAAAACCCCGACGAAGTCGGGCTTACAAAAGAAAGAAAAGAAAAACAAAGCCGCAAACACAGACTCACGGCTCCGCCGGGCGGGCTCATCATCGGAAGAAGTCTGGTCTGACAATTCTATCTCCAGAGCCTGGGGGAAATTCAAGTCCCTGGCCACCCTTTCCTTAGCATGCTGGAACCCATCGAGGTATACGGCGGCCGAAGCTTCGGCCAGGTCATCTGCGAAGTGCTCAGATGCCTTACTACTCAACAAGTCCAGCAGCCCGAACTTTTTCTGCAGCAAGGGCCTCCGCCGTGGTTTTTTCAGCCTCCCGAGCCTGGCGTATCTCCTCTCGGGCATGGCTCAACTCTTCCTCACGGCGGCAGATCTCCTCCCTTGCCGCTCTAGCCGCCGCACCCGCTTGGTCCTCGGCCTCCCGGAGCGCGGAGGTCAGCTCAGAGATGTGCATATCCCTGGCCATGACTGCGCTTTCGGCCTCCGCCATTTGAGAGAGCGCCGCGCGCGTGCGATTGGCCTCCATTTCCGCCGGCTTGTGACGGCCCTCACTTCGCTTGCACAGGCGTCTCTGACCGCTTCCAGCGCCTTTTCTGCCTTTTCTGCGCGGCGCTGGGCCTCCTCGGCCTCTTTCTGCGCCTCCCGCAGAACCTTTTTTCCTTCGTGGATAACCTCCCTGGCGGCCCTCAGGGAGTGAGCGATCTGCACACAAGCCCAGGTCAACAGGATATACACATGTAAGAACAGTAAGGGGAAAGGAACGAGGAGATAACTTACCTTGACCACTGCGGCGTAGGAGTCTCGGAAGAACGCGCCCGCTCCCAGATGGCTGAGGTCTTCTATAATCCTGAGATCAAAAACCGGACCCAAGGCCCGCTCGGCCCAGCGGCCGTCGTCCAAAAAGTCCCGCGGCGGCCTGGGCGCCCCCTCGCCTTCCTCCGCTGTCCCTGAAGGCCCCGGCTCTACGTGCAGACCACTCCCGAGTGGCCCTTCGGGGGATGGGCTCGCGGGGCCAGATGGCCCCTCGCCCCAGTCCCTGGCGGCATCTGATGGGGTCGTCCTCCCGGGGACCGGGAACTCACCAGTTGGCGCATGCGCCCCCGCTTCTGATTCCTCGGCGACGGCTCCCGCAGCCGCCCCCGCTTCTGGTTCCTCGACGGTGGCTCCCGCAGTCGCCCCCACCTCTGGCGGAGTGTCGGCCGTAAGGTCGACCTCCGGACAGATGGGGCATGTGGCGGAACCGGGGATGGGAAGATGAGCGCCGGGAGGGGGACCCTGACCGTCGGACGCTTCGGGGCCGGGGCCCGCTGGCCCCTGGGCGGCCCTTCTCGGGCCCTCTTTTTGGCAGCCTTTACCACCTTCGCGGTCGGAATCTTCATGGCTGCATAGCACATTAGATTTTCAGAACGACAAAAAAAAAAAAAAAAAAAAGAGAAGAAAAGAAAGAGGGAAGAAGGAGGAGCGGATTTCTAAGTATAGAGAATTTACCCCGCTGGGAGATAAGCCCCGCCAATTCAAAGTTATCCTCCGCCAACAGCAGGGTGTACCGGGGGATCTCGGCGGTCAGCAACACCCCCATCGCCTCCCGGTCCCCAGGATGAACAACCGCGGCGTTCCCTCGGAGGTCGGGTCCCCCCACCGGGGCCGGACTTGGTCGATATTAGCAAAAAAGAAACGGGGTTTCCACCCCTTGATTGACGTAGGCAAAAGAAGCTTAAGGACCCTGTTGGGTCGGGGCTGGAATAACCACCACCCTTTTTGAGCTCAGAGGGAGTAGAAATTGCAGAACAAGCTGATTCTAGGAGTAATGCCTAGGCGATGGCAGAGAATAACAAAGGCGCTAATCACACGGCAGGAGTTTGGGACTAGTTGAGAAGGAGTTAAAGAATAGAAATCAAGCAGGCGGACAAAGAAAGGATGAAAGGGAGGGCGGAGACCTGCCTACAAGCAGATCTCATAAAGAGCTACTCGACCGGGTCGGGAGGAGATGACCCGGTCGTCAGGTGTTGGTAGGAATAACTCCCTCCCGAGGGATCCTATAGCGGGCCCGGATCCTTTCCAGGTCCAGTTGCTTCAGGACGGAGGCTGTCCCCTCTGGGGACTCCTCCACCCTCGATGAGGTCTCGGCCCTCAATCGGTGACCCCTTGATGGGGCCCCACCGGTGGCCTGTCGTCGGGCCAGAGGGATGTGGTCCTCCGAATCAGAGGACCACTCGAGGGGAGGAGAAGGAGAAGGAGTCTGAGGCCTCACAGAAGGAGGACGGCCCTCAGAACCCTCCGAGGTCCAAGAAGGTGAACTCATAACAAAGAGAATTGAGACGAAAGGGCTGACCTGGAAAAACAGAGAAATGCTGGGCGAGAGCTCGCAGGCTGAAGGAACGCTGGGGACCAAAAGGAAGAAGACGATGGCGATGAAGCATCAGCCCGCCTCCTTTTGGCTAGATTTATCGAGTTTTCAAATATCCCGCCATGTCTCGTCAACCACGCGGCTCCTTGCTATACGTCGGTCCGCCTCGGGGGATTACCCCGGCGCGTGGTGCGGCACGCCCCTGACCAGCGATGGGACCTTGCTGACGTCGCCGTAATGAGAGGAAATGATGATACGCCTTTTCGTGCAGACTCCGAAGAGCTCGTCTTCATTTTCGAGGGCGATCATGGCTGGCGCGGTGTACGGGGGCTGTCTCCTTACATTCCCCACACCGTCCGCATAGAACTAAAGTGCAGGGATCAGCCACGTGGAGAACGCCCCTTGAGCCTCAGCGGTGGGACCCGCTTCGCCTCAGGGGCGAGGGGGCATCTGATATGACTGATCCCAACGCCGTCAGGAAAGGTAACGGCAGTCATCGTCATTTTCCTCACCCCGGCACCCCCTCGGGGTCGGGGGTAGGGTCATCATCCCTTAACCCCGGCACCCCCTCGGTCGGGGGTAGGATCATCATCCTCACCCCCGGCACCCCCTCGGGGTCGGGGGTAGGGTCATTATCCCTCACCCCCGGCACCCCCTCGGGGTCGGGGGTAGGATCATTTCCCTCACCCCCGGCACCCCCTCGGGGTCGGGGGTAGGGTCATCATCCTTAACCCCGGCACCCCTCGGGGTCGGGGGTAGGGTCATCATCCCTCACCCCCGGCACCCCCTCGGGGTCGGGGGTAGGGTTATCATCCCTTAACCCCGGCACCCCCTCGGGGTCGGGGTAGGGTCATCTTCCCTTAACCTCGGGGCCCCCACCGGTCCCGGGGTACATCGTCATTCCCCTCGCCCCCGGCACCCCCTCGGGGTCGGGGTGGGATCATCATCCCTCACCCCCCCACCCCCCCGGAGTCGGGGGTAGGGTCATCATCCCTTAACCACGGCACCCCCTCGGGGTCGGGGGTAGGGTCATCTTCCCTTAACCCCGGGGCCCCCACCGGTCCCGGGGTACATCGTCATTCCCCTCGCCCCCGGCACCCCCTCGGGGTCGGGGGTGGGATCATCATCCCTTAACCCCGGGGCCCCCACCGGTCCCGGGGTGTGTTATCATCCTTCATCCCCGATACCCCTTCGGGGTGGGGGCATCTGCAACCAACATGCGACAGTTGCCGAGAAACACGGCAACCTTCAGGTTGCACGGTGCTCGCATAAATTTTCAGTACATGACCATACCTTTCGGTACATCCGTGATTGTGCCCTGTTACAAGGGCAATGCCTCATAACGAGGTTTGGCGCGTTGCATGCCCCTGTGTATGACCATATCTTGCTACGACGTACGGCACGCTACCACTTGCAGCTATACTCCGTCCCATCAGCTGGCGGCGCGCACTGCATACTTTCGCGACCGCCGGACACGTGTGATATCACATCAATAGGAGGTACACGGGACGTCTCCGGCACGTGGAGCTACGGTACGAAGTAATCTCCCCTAGACGAAAGGTGGGGCATGAGGACAAATATAAGAGGAAGGGAAGGCGCGGTAAGGGGGATCCGAACTCTGATTTTTCTGAGCTTTCTTCCTCCCAGCAAAAACCCTAACCGCCTCAGCTCCTCTTCGCTGGAGCGGTTCTTTGTCTGAACCCAAGCCACTAACTTGATCGTCGGAGGGTCCCCCGGAGCTTACGGTCCCCGGGGACTTTTCTTGCAGGATTTCCAGGAGCGAGACGTCTGTTTTCCCCGACGTTCGTGGAAAGTGCCTTGGCGTCATCAAAATGTATAAACACAATGGTGCCAGAAGACAAGCCACGGGCCAAAGAATATAATGTTTCATTCATCTAAACTCCCACGAAGGCAAATACAGACTCCAATTCTCACAAATGTCCTTTCAGTATTCAAGTAGCAGATTGAATAAAATCGAACTATTCTTGCAATGGATGTATCCACTAGGAAGAGTCACGTAGAAACTATGACCCCACTCAACTTGTATGACCACATTAATGCATCTAATAATCAATAACACAACAGAATAATTAACTCTTATACGTATATTTCAATTGCTTGCAAGCATTTTTATTTTGCCTCCTGAACCTGAGCAAAGTCATAGAAAAATCCAGTATGCTATGAGTTCATAAGTCATTTCATGATAGAACTGTCACAGTCATAATGTCTGCTACGCTCATATACCTACCTATATTTTCATAATTTTTTTTCTCAACAAAAAGGAAAAAAAAAAATCACCCTCATAGTTTATGCTTTTCAAGTCAAAATGAAATCCCTCTAGTCACATAACACAGTTTCTAAAACACTTGACCCTCCAAATTCAACGTGCACATCTGATGCTAATAAAAACACAATTTAGGAGATTCAAGTTACTGTACATATGGAGCTCTATTGGTGAACCAAATACAGCTTACGAGCCACATGCAATAAGAGCAACCACGGCAAGAAATCTGACACTAATGAAAAGGACAGTAATAGGAGACATCTTGTGGCCTGTGGCATCATCAGTGTAGAAGTAGAGCATTGTGCTTGCACCTTCTCTTGCAGCGCCACCAGCAACAGATGACCTCCGCCTCTGTAAGATTGCAAGTGCACCTGCTCCAGGATGGTGCTCCAGCATTGGCCACCACCTTGCTTCTACCTCTAAGATAAAAGGAAAACAAGGGACATAAATGACATGCAAGATAACAGGCAGACAATCTTCAATTCCAAAGGCATACACAATTGCATGGTAACAAAAAAAAAGGAGTGCTTTGTTTTTTCTTTGTTTTTTCTTGTTTGGTGGGTGAGGGTGATTTTTTATCAGGAGGAGTATCGTGGATAAACCTGGGAAACATTAAATTCGATTCTCTGTTGTCTGGAATAACTAGGCTTTTGTTATCTGCCGAAAACTTGAATACCTCTCAGATTAAAGAAAACTGATGCAGAAATATGGCAGCATGCTCTGTAAAGAATAGGTAGACAAATTAGGGCCGAGGAGTCATCCCATAAATTAAGGCCATGACATTGTGAAAATTGAAAAACTAATTTTAGAATCTAATAAAATACCTGATTAACGAATCTTTATGATCACCGGTCCATAGACAGATGAAGCAATCAGTTTGACTCTAGTAAAAAACAACAACAACAACAATATGCTGCATAGGTAAAGTTTTTCACAAAGCAGGCTTAACCAAAAAATTATGGTTGGTTCAAAAATCTCTGACTCTTAATGTCACGCCCCAGTCCCAAAATTTGAGCTAGGGTGACAACCCGCTGCACGCCAGGCATGCAAGGCGTCTCGAATTTCGACATATAAATCAATAAGGCAAAAAAAATCTAAATCCATGATTTATTACAAACCATAATTTTCAGTCTTGGGCTATCAGCCCTACACACAAGCAATACTGGATTACATCCATATAATGGATCTTAATTTATTTAATAGAAGCTCCATCTACCCCAAATATCCTTCTTCACTCCTGTGGCTCTGAAAAACATTGTGAGAATTATATGAGCTCACTCAATAAGTAAGCCTAATACAGTTTCAAATCATCATATTTTATCAAATCATATCAAGATATTCTCAAATCACATTTTTATAAAAACTTTCAATTTCAAATACATTTATCATGCTATCAGCACATTCATATCATCAGCTCAAAATAATTTGGAAGTTTAATTAAACAATAAATACTAAATATGCAATGTAAACAAATCACTGTTTATACATTCATTGTTTTCTTATGTGTCCCACGGCCCTACAACACTCATCTATTGTATCACTCTTAAATGTTCCCTAAGAGGGGTCCTGGTACCAGTGTTATGTCATATCATAGTCTATCATCAGAACACATCTTACGGATGTGTCCTCCACATATCTTCCTATGTGGAGGTGGGTCACGTAACACTTGGCATTTCAAGTCATATGAGAACCGTGGCGACACATACAAATAATTTTCACTGTCATCATCATGATTGCATATTATCATTTCGATAGTACCAACATAATTTGCAAGATTAATATGATTACATTTTTGCATATACACATATAAGTCATAATTTGCAAAACATTACCCGCTACAATAGTCATAACAAATGCTTATTTGTAAATTTATAGTACTATTTATTAATTCAATATAAACGAAACTTCATTTTTCACATTTCATAAATATGCATCTAATTATAAATTCATGATTTATGAATTAAACAATTTATAAAATTTATAATACTTGGCTTACTTACCTCAGTACGCAAATCCCAATTGATAACCTAGCTATTTGGACACCTGGGCACCTACAGCATCATTTTACATAATTAAGTTTCTAAAATCTGAATAATACGGTGACTCTTAAGACTCTACCCAGACTACTTCACGGTTCCAACTTTGAGCTCGAATATCCCTCAATGTATACACCCAAATAGGGAAACAAAATTATCCCCAAAAACTAGAATCAATCCTGATTCGGGTCATAATTTTATTTTACCATTTTCGGCCCATTACAGGGCCCAAACAGCGGCTCAAAACGGCTCACAGACTGGCCCAACAAGCCCAAAATCGGCTCAGCCCAGCCGGCCCAATCTCTTCCCTTTTTTTTTTTGTTCCCCTGTTTCAACCGAAATAGGGGCATTCCGTGCCGGCGGCCAGGGCCGCCGCCGGCCAAAATTAGGGCAACCCGGCCGTCGGTAGCTAGACCAGAGCCGGCCGCGGTCCTCTCTCTCTCCAATTTCTCCCTATCTCTCTCTTCTCTTCCACGATCCGCCGTAGCTAGGATTCACGCCGGCGACACGGCCGGCCAAATTCGAGGCGGCCCGGCCACCGAGCCGGCCAGAGGTGCCGCGCCTCCCCTCTCTCTCTCCCTAATTTCTCTCTTTCTTCCCCTTTCTCCCTCACGATTCGCCGCGGCACATTACTGTGCCGACGGCACGGCCGGCCACCATGGCCATCCGGACCTCCACCGGATGCCTGCCCGGCACCGATGGGGGTCTCCGACCGGAGCTCAGGCCCGGTGAGGCGACGGGCACGCCGCCGGGCCCGAACCGAGGATCAAACCGGCTGCTGCAAGCTCTCTCTCTCTCGTCTCTAATCCCTTCTCTCTCTCATTCTATGACTTTCTCTCTCTCCCTCCCAGGCATGGATAGAGGACTTACCAGGAGCAGATGCGCGCACGATGATGATGGGAAGGAGGCGTTCGAGGGTGATGGGAAGGAGGGTTCGCGTGATCCTTTAAAGGTGACAGACTCCTCAAATCAAGGGATTTGAGACTCCATTAGTTATGGGGTATTCAAAATACAACAGTCTATTCCAAAATATCGCGATTAAGTTTCGCGATCAGGTAATCATATCCCGGAGGTTACATTCTCCCCTCCTTATAAAAATTTCGGCCTCGAAATTGATACACTTTCATTAGAGGAATTTAGAATTCCAATTTGTCACACAATCAACTAAGTCTTTATTCAAAAGTCAACAGTCGTAGCTACATCATTAACTATATTAAGATACAAATAGTTGTGGATACTTCTTTTCATTTCCTCCTCAAGTTCCCAAGTAGCCTCCCTCTCAGAATGATTACTCCATTGTACCTTGACATAGGGAATGATACGCCGTCTAAGAACCTGATCCTTGCGGTCCACGATACGCACAGGATGCTCCTCATATGATAAATCTTTCCTCAATTGTATAGGCTCATATGCTATGATATGGCTGGGATCGAAATATACTTCCTCAACATAGAGACATGGAAAACATTGTGTACCCCAGCTAAAATCGAAGGCAGTGCCAGGCTGTAAGCAACCTCCCCACTCTGCTCAAGATCTCAAAAGATCCAATATAACGCGGACTCAGCTTTCCTCTAATCCCAAATCTCATCACATCTTTGGTTGGTGATACCCTTAAGAAAATATGGTCCCCAACCTGAATTCCAATTCCCTTCTTCTTACATCAGCATAGCTCTTCTGCCTGCTCTGAGCTGTACGAATGCTCCTTGATCAAATGCACCTTATCTACTGTTTGCTAAATCAGCTCAGGGCCTAGCAATTTCCTTTCCCCCACGTCATCCCAACATATAGGAGATCTGCACCTCCTACCATACAGAGCTTCAAATGGAGCCATCTGAATGCTGGCTTGGTAACTATTATTATATGCAAACTCCACCAAAGGTAAGTGGTTATCCCAAGCTCCACCAAGTCCATCACACAGGCTCGCAACATGTCTTCCAGAATCTGTATGGTCCTTCTGATTGTCCATCTGACTGGGGATGATAGGCAGTGCTGAAGTTTAATTTGGTTCCCATGGCCTTATGAAGACTCTTCCAAAACTGGGACACAAACCTGGTATCTCTATCTGATACAATAGATACAGGGACACCATGGAGTCTCACGATCTGCTCAATATACAAATTAGCAATCTTTCACTAGAGACCCCAACTCTGAAAGGTAGGAAATGAGCTGATTTTGTTAGTCTGTCCACAATAACCCAAACCGCATCATTACTCCTGGGAGTTTTGGGCAGACCAGTCACAAAGTCCATTGTAATCTTTTCCCATTTCCACTGTGGAATCATCAGAGACTGAAGAGAGGTCCCGCAGGCCTTTGATGCTCGGCCTTCACTCGCTGACACACCAAGCACTTGGCCACATACTGAGCAATCTCCCTCTTCATACCTTTCCACCAAAAATTTCTTTAAGTCTCTGTACATCTTAGTGTCCACCTGGATGCACAGTATAGGGAGAGTAGTGAGCCTCTTTCAAAATTTCGGCCTTTAGCTCCTCAATGTTTGGCACACAAAGTCTTCCTTCAAATTTCAGGGATCCATCCTCCATTACATAAAATTCATTCTGAACTCCTGACTGCACAGCTTCTTTAATCTTTTGTAGATCTGGATCTTCTATCTGGAGGACTTGATTCTGTCAACCAGGGTCGGCTGGAGTACAAGTGCTGCAACAAGCCCATCAGACTGTTGTACTCTCAAACCAACTTCCCACTTCTCCAGATCTCTCAATATGTGAGGCTGGGAAGTAATCATAGCAGCTAACTCAGAAGAGGATTTTGCTCAAAGCATCAGCCACTACATTGGCCTTCCCAGGATGATACTGTAGATTCAGGTCATAATCCTTTAATAGTTCCAACCACCTCCTCTGCCTTAAATTCAACTCCTTCTGTGTGAAGATGTATTTTAGACTCTTATGATCTGTATACACATCACACGATACTCCATATAGATAATGCCGCCAAATCTTCAGAGCAAAAACCACAGCAGCCAATTCCAGATCATGAGTAGGATAATTCTGCTCATAAGGTTTCAGTTGTCTGGAGGCATAAGCTATCACCCTTTCATTCTGCATCAAAACACATCCCAATCCTTTCCGAGAGGCATCAGTGTATATAGTAAAACCTTCAGATCCTGTCGAAGAACAAGAATGGGAGCTGATACCAGGCGCTGCTTTAACTCCTGGAAACTTTTCTCACACTCCACTGTCCAGTCAAACTTCACTCGCTTTTGGGTTAAGCGAGTTAGGGGTAGAGCAATGCGAGAGAAATTCTCCACAAATTTATGGTAATACCCGGCTAACCCCAAGAAGCTTCTGACTTCAGCCACATTGGAAGGTCGGCTCCAGCTAATGATAGCTTCAATCTTTTTTGGGTCCACAGACACACCATCTTTAGAGATTATATGACCCAAGAAAGATACTTGATCCAACCAAAATTCACACTTCTGCAGCTTGGCATAAAGCTTCTTCTCTCGAAGAATCTGTAGCACGATCCTCAGGTGGTCCTCATGCTCCTTATGGCTCTTGGAATATATCAAAATATCATCAATAAAACCACCACAAACTAATCCAAATATGGTTTAAAAATCCTGTTCATCAAGTCCATGAATGCTGCTGGGGCATTAGTTAACCCAAACGGCATCACCAAGAACTCATAGTGGCCATATCTGGTTTGAATGCTGTCTTAGGCACATCTCCCTCCTTGACTTTGAGTTGATGGTACCCTGACCTGAGATCAATCTTTGAGAATATCCGGGCTCCTTGAAGTTGATCAAACAAGTCGTCAATCCTCGGCAGAGGGTACTTATTTCGCACTGTTACCTTATTGATTTCCCGGTAATCAATGCAGAGTCGAAGACTGCCATCCTTCTTCTTAACAAATAGAACTGGAGCACCCCAAGGAGAAGCACTGGGTCTGATAAATCCCCGATCTAGGAGCTCCTGCAATTGATCCTTCAGTTCCTTTAGCTCAGTCGGGGCCATGCGGTAAGGGGCCTTTGATATAGGTCCAGTTCCAGGAACTAGATCAATAGAGAACTCGACTTCCCGATCATGGGGTAAATTAGTCAAATCCTCAGGAAAGACATCAGGGAATTCTCGAGCTATAGGAATATCCTCCAACTTGGTCTCTTCCTGCTGAAGGTCCTTGACTACAGCAAGAAATCCTTGACCACCACTCATCAGATACTTTCCAGCCTGCATCGCTGATATGAACACTGGGCTAGGTATTTCTGACCACTAATAAAACTGAATTCAGGCTGACTTGGAGTTTTGAAGTTGACAATCTTCCTGAAGCAGTCTACTGAAGCATGATAGGAGGCCAACCAATCCATTCCAAGGATAACATCGAAAAACTTCAGTGGAAGGACAATGAGATCAGCATTCAACCTCCTATTCTCCAAGACAATTGGGCAAGATTTGCATACTGTATCAACTTTCATAACATCTCCATTCGGAAACGCAATATGCAACTCTTGCTCCAGAGGAATAGGTGTCAATGATGCATTCTTGTCAAGATAGATGTCAGATATGAAAGAATGCATGGCACCCGGGTCAATTAAAGTTTGAGCATAAGCAGTACCTACTTTAATCATTCCTGGACATAAGTGTAATTTATTTTAGCATCAAAGATTGAACCTAACTTCTAATTAATTATCAATGCATTGCACTAGGTAAGATTGTAATACTAGATATAAAATTAAATGATATACCTGTCACCACAGAATTAGAGACGTCAGCATCCTGCTGAATGAGGTTGAAGACCCTTCCCTGGGTCCTCGGTGGCTGCTGTGATACTGCTGGCTCATTCCTTGACTTGCAGAAGGCTGTTGATCCTTCCAAAAGGGACAGTAGCAATCTTGTGATCAGTTTTTCCCACAGATAAAGCAGGCACCAGTCAATCTGCGGCAAGGCTTTCCAGGATGGATGTTCCCACAATGAATGCAACGAGTCTCCTTATTCTGTGGTTCAGCTGGGGCCTGATGTGCACCTTTCTTCTTGGCCTGAGCTGGGATTGGCCAGAAGTAGGCCCTTTCCTCTTCCTCCGCTGCTCCCAATCTTTCTGAATAGCATTCATATCTCTCTCAATCACCAAGGCCTTATTCACCACAGCACTGTAAGTGAGAAGCTCAAATGCGTTGACTGCTTGCCTCAGCCTGGGTCGCAGTCCCTCAGTGAATCTGGTGATCTTGGCCATTTCATTAGTCACAATATTTGGAGCAAAACGGGCCAACCTGGTGAATTCAGCTTCATACTGGGCCACAGACAGATTCCTTTGCTCCAATTTGATAAACTCTGATTCCATCTGTCTCTGTACACTCCTGGGGAAGTATTTGTCGAAGAATGCCTCCCTAAACTCTCCCCAAGAAATAACTTGTCCATCCCGATGCTACTCCTCAACTAACCACCAATCATAAGCTTCCCCCTGGAGAAGATAGGTGGCAAATCTGATCCGCTCCATATCCTGACTACCATGGGCCGTAAAAGCCTTCTCCATGTCTCGCATCCACCGCTCAGCATCAACAGGGTTGGTGGATCCAGAGAAAGGGGCAGGGGCAAACTTCTTGAAGTCTGCAAAGCTGCGGCCAACCCCTATCCAGGATTGAGATGGAGTAGGCTGGGTCAATGGTGGAGGATGAGTAGGCAAGGCTGGCTGAGTTTGTGGAGCAGGAGGGGTAGGCTGAGTCTGCGGGCAGTGGGAGCAGGCTAAGTGGACAAGACCTGCAGAATCTGATGATGCATGTCCCGCATCGACTGTGCCATCCCCGAGAGAACCTGAAGCATCTCGGTCTGGAGTCGCTGCTGATCAGTCCCGACTGAGTTGGTAGGGGCAGCACCTCCAGTGGCTTCCAGACCTCCCGGTTGGCCAGCATTACCAACCTGAGAACCCTCATCATTTTGTTGGCTTCTAGTGCGACGTGTCATTCCTATCTCCTGATAAATTAGTTGTAATTCATGGTAAACTTTAAATGTCAGGTTTTCAAAACATAATATCTGAAATTTATAATTGTCTCAATGTCATCCTAGTATTTTGCCTAAAGTGTCATCATATATGTATCCCTAATGTCATAACCTGGCTCTGATACCACTAAAGCTGTCACGCTCCAGTCCCAAAATTTGAGCTAGGGTGACAACCGCCGCATGCCAGGCATGCAAGGCGTCTCGAATTTCGACACATAAATCAATAAGGCAAAAAAAACCCAAATCCATGATTTATTACAAACCATAATTTTCAGTCTTGGGCTACCAGCCCTACACACAAGCAATACTGGACTACATCCATATAATGGATCTTAATTATTTAATAGAAGCTCCATCTACCCCAAATATCCTTCTTCACTCCTCTGGCTCTGAAAAACATTGTGAGAATTATATGAGCTCACACTCAATAAGTAAGCCTAATACATTTCAAATCATCATATCTTATCATATCATATCAAGATATTCTCAAATCACATTTTTATAAAAACTTTCAATTTCAAATACATTTATCATGCTATCATCACATTCATATCATCAGCTCAAAATAATTTGAAAGTTTAATTAAACAATAAATACTAGAATATGCAATGTAAACAAATCACTGTTTATACATTCATTGTTTTCTTATGTGTCCCAGGCCCTACAACACTCATCTATTGTATCACTCTTAAATGTCCCCTAAGAGGAAGGGTCCTGGTACCAGTGTTATGCCATATCATAGTCTATCATCAGAACACATCTTACGGATGTGTGTCCTCCACATATCTTTCCCTATGAAGGTGGGTCACGTAACACTTGGCATTTCAAGTCATATGAGAACCGTGGCGACACATACAAATAATTTTCACTGTCATTATCATGATTGCATATTATTATTTCGATAGTACCAACATAATTTGCAAGATTAATATGATTACATTTTTGCATATACACATATAAGTCATAATTTGCAAAACATTACCCGCTACAATAGTCATAACAAATGCTTATTTGTAAATTTATAGTACTATTTATTAATTCAATATAAACGAAACTTCATTTTTCACATTTCATAAATATGCATCTAATTATAAATTCATGATTTATGAATTAAATAATTTATAAAATTTATAATACTTGGCTTACTTACCTCAGTACGCAAATCCCAATTGATAACCCAGCTATTTGGACACCTGGGCACCTACAGCATCATTTTACATAATTAAGTTTTAAAATCTGAATAATACAGTGACTCTTAAGACTCTACTAGACCACTTCACGGGCCCAACTTTGGGCTCGAATATCCCTCAATGTATACACCCAAATAGGGAAACAAAATTATTCCCAGAAACTAGAATCAATCTGATTCGGGCCATAATTTTATTTTACCATTTTCGGCCCATTACAGGGCCCAAACAGTGGCTCAAAAATGGCTTACAGACTGGCCCAATAGGCCCAAAACCGGCTCAGCTCAGCCGGCCCAATCTCTTCCCTGTTTCAACCGAAATAGGGGCATTCCGTGCCGGCGGCCAGGGCCCGCCGGCCAAAATTAGGGGCGGCCCGACCGTTGGTGGCCGACCAGAGCCGGCCGTCGCCGCGGCTGGCCCCCCCTTCCCTCTCTCTCTCCAATTTCTCCCTATCTCTCTCTTTCTCTTCCACGATCCGCCGCAGCTAGATTCACGCTGGCGACACGGCCGGCCAAATTCGGGGCGGCCTGGCCACCGGCCCACCGGCCGCGGGCCAGGGCCACCGCCGCAGCCGGCCTCCTCTCTCTCTCTCCCTAATTTCTCTCTTTCTCCCCCTTTCTCCTCACGATTCGCCGTGGCACATTACTGTGCCGGCGGCACGGCCGGCCACCATGGTCAGCCGGACCTCCACCGGACGCCTGCCCGGCGCCGGTGGGGGTCTCCGATCGGAGCTTAGGCCCGATAAGGTGACGGGCATGCCGCCGGGCCTGAACCGAGGATCAAACCGACTACTGCAAGCTCTCTCTCTCTCTCTCTCTAATCCCTTCTCTCTCTTCCTTCCAGGCATGGATAGGGGACTTACCAGGAGCAGATGCACGCACGATGATGATGGGAAGGAGGCGTTCGAGAATGATGGGAAGGAGGGTTCGCGTGATCCTTTAAAGGCGACGCTGACTCCTCAAATCAAGGGATTTAAGACTCCATTAGTTATGAGGTATTCAAAAATACAACCGTCAGGTGTTATCTATTCCAAGAATATTGCGATTAAGTTTCGCGATCAGGTAATCATATCTCGAAGGTTACACTTAACTTGCTAATGGTATATAGCTCACAATTCTGCACACTGTACTCAAATACACAACTTATTACATCGAGGCCAGTGGATTCAGGATCCAGATTAATAATCTTCAATATTTCATAAATTGCCGCTAAAGAATAAGGATAGAGAAGTGCCACATCATCTTTCAGACAAACCATTTTCTTTAAAAATAAACAAAGTCCAATTCCATGGGAACTTGATTATCCACAAATCAACTTGGACGCAGCATTAAATGTTAATCTGTTTATCACTATGTTTATGGCTATATGAACAACCACAAGGTATTGCCAGCCCTAACAAGGCCTCTTTGGAAAGGAAAACCAAGGGAAGTTCATTCCTAATTAAACCACTTCCATATATTCTCCCTCTTTTATGAATGCTAACATTAGGAAAGTTCATTCCTAATCATCGATCAAAGATAAAATAGGTGGTATTATGGCGTACTCCCTTTGCCATTTGCTTCTTGCAGCCACAGCAATGAGAAGACTCAATGACCTGCAGACTAGATGACAAATGCAAAAAAGAAGGCCATGAACTAAGTTACGAATTGCAGTATACCTATTTGGCCACACAAAGGATCAACTTTAAGCCATTGTCTTTTCATACTCATCAAAAATCTCCTAACAGACAAAACAAAGGAGGTTCCAATATTTATCACACTTATCATGCAGAATGAATAAATAAAAAATCACCATGGGGTGAGTCAGGCTCTGATCCAGGAACTCTACATGTGTGCGTGCGTGTGCGTTTGCTTGGGTTTCCCAGGGCAGTTGGATCGCAGGGGGGCATGGCAAGAGAAAAGAAAGAAAGTATTAACAAGTGTGGCCAAGAGATGAACATAGAATTGTGCAGAGAGGTGTCACAAGCTGACAAAACATTGTCAGTAAATTTGGCAAGTGGTTTTGGTGCATTGAGCTTTCAGTGATTGAAAGGTGCATGAACAGGGGAACCAAGAATGTGGAGGCAAAAAAAAATGGACGGTAAAAAACTTAAGAGAATCGGACAAAAGTATATATGAAGGAGGCATCCAAATTGTGCCAGGTTTGTGAAAGAAGTTTTGGATCACAGATTTATCACCACTTTGTTGGATGTGGAGTCCTTGAATGAGTAGAAATCTAGGTGAAAGCACATAATTTGTTACAGTCAGCAACTAACCAACTGCTTTAAAGGAATAAGAAACGAATGAGGAGGGCCCTGTGGATCACGTCCCAGCAAATAGATCGTTTTCTCTCTTTTTTTTGTGAAAAAAAAAAAAAGTGTATTTAGAGTTTCATATTGAAGGGACCAATAGTGGACCATTCTGGTGAGTTATAATTGGAATAATTGATAACATTACAAAAATAATGCATAGAAATCAGTAGAACATAAAACACAGTTATATACAGAATCAACTCAACCAAAATAAATAAGCATCATCAAGAAATTGAAGGTAACTACATTCTGCATGATTCCAATTCTAAATGCATCCATCAATAGCAGCCTACTTAAGCCTAGCCTCTGCTATAAAATATGATCACATTCATATCTACCTATATCCCTCTAGCTTTTTACCATAAACTCATGCAAGAGAAGATATTTCCACCCTGATAATTTATGCTCAATGCTCCACAAACCAGCAAGAATGAGACCACAGATATATGCTCTTCAACAAGCATGTTGTGCACGAATTAACTTTAAAAGAGAAAAGGTACAATGAGCATAATGAGTTGGGAGTGTTGACTAACTCTTGATTTGAGGCCCTCATTTTCATAAAAATTAAATCAGATATTTCAACCAACCAACACCTTCTTCAAATATAATATATCAGCTTTCTCAATTCGAGTGAAGCATAATCAGTTTTGAGAAGTGGAGATACAAGCCAGCATTACGTCTTGAGAAAAAGAAAATTTCAACTTGTTGATTGTTCCTGCTACGAACTTGTATTATCAACTGTTAGGCATAAATTGAATTCTCCCGCGGGTTATGAGGGATGGTTAGCAAAGATGGGGCTCAAAATAAATTTGATGTCCTATTTGTTGCAATCAGATATATGATCGGTCAACTTTGATGCAAGATATGAAAGTATATCAATTTCAAATACGTTGCTTATCTAATTTTATCTTTGAACTCGTCTTGGAAATCTTTGTTGTTGTCTTTAAACAATGTGAGACAACCATGGAAAGCCATAAGAAATAATATCGATCAGAATTGTGCTCCAATCTAATAAAAATATGAGAGTTAACTCCTTGTTCTTTATGCTGTAAGGGCAGTCATGAGTTAGGCCTTTCGATAATAAATCTGTAGAGCTTGGAGTACCACACCAGGCTCTACAATCTTCACCTTGGTGCTTCAAAGCTGCTGAAAATCTGCACATTCCCTCAGACCCATCAGTGTCACACATGAGAGAAAGCTATCCCGTGGAAGAGTCTTCGTAAGTGCATCTGCCTGGTTCTTCTTTGTATGAACTTTTACCAGCTCCACTTCACCTTCTTCCACCAATTCTCTGATCCTGTGATACCTCACATCTATATGCTTTGTGCGTGCATGATAGATTGGGTTCTGAGCCAACTGCAGGGCACTCTGACTATCACTGTGTAACAATACTGTACCCTGCTTCACCCCCATTTCCATGATGAGTCTCTTCAACCAAAGAGCCTCCTTGGCAGCCTCTGTAATCCCTATATACTCAGCTTCTGTTGTAGACAAAGCTGTAATAGGTTGAAGGGTTGATCTCCAAGAAATTAATCCACCATACATGCTGAACACATACCCTGTGGTAGACCTTCTTGTATCCAGATCACCTGCAAAATTTGCATCCACAAATCCTTCCAATGGACCTAATGACTTACTTGGGATATTAGATTTCTCCTTAGATCCATCTTGCTGCCCAAAAATTAGACCAAGTCCACGAGTTCCCTGAAGGTACCTCAAAATCCACTTGAGTGCCTTCCAGTGCTCCTTCCCTGGGTTCGCCATGAATCTGCTCACCTGGCTCACTGCATATGCTATGTCAGGCCTGCAACACACCATAGCATACATAATGCTGCCCACGGCACTGGCATATGGAACTCTCTCCATGTACTCTTTCTCTTCATCTGTCTGGGGGTTCTGTAACTTAGAAAGAGACATGTGACTAGCCAAAGGTGTTCCAACTGGTTTGGCCTTATCCATCCCAAACCTCTCCAACACCTTGTGAATATATCCACCCAATGACAAGTGTAGAATTCCCTTGGTCCTATCTCTGTAAATTTCCATCCCAAGTATCTTCCTAGCTGACCCCAAATCCTTCATTTCAAATTCTGTTGATAATGCATATTTCAGTCCATTCACTGCTTCAACACTCCTGCTGGCAATGAGCATATCATCCACATACAGAAGGAGATACAGTGCATCATCCTCATCCACATCTTTCACATAGACACAAGTATCATGTTCACATCTAGAAAATCCAAGGCCCAAAATAAAAGTGTCAAACCTTTTGTACCACTGACGGGGTGACTGCTTCAAACCATAGAGCGATTTCTTTAGTAGACACACTTTTTCTTCCAATCCAGATTCCTTGAAACCCTCTGGTTGCTTCATGTATATCCTCTCCTCTAGACTCCCATGTAAGAAAGCCGTCTTCACGTCCATCTGCTGCAACTCCATACCATGTTGTGCTACGAGAGATAACAACACACGAATTGAAGCATGACGTACCACTGGAGAGAATACCTCTGTGTAGTCCACTCCCTCTCTCTGTGAGAACCCCTTAGCAACAAGCCTTGCTTTGTATCTGACTCCACCTTGCTCTGAAGGTGCCTCCTTCTTTGTGAACACCCATTTTGAACCAATGGCCCGAGCATCTCTAGGTAGATCCACTAGCTGCCATGTCTTGTTCTTTTCCAGGGACTCCATCTCCTCCATCATGGCCTGCATCCATGAGTCTCTTTCTGAACTTTCCATGGCTTCTTGGAAGGTCTCTGGATCTTCATTTGCAGTGATTAGAGCATAGGAAATCATGTCATCAATGCGATACCGAGCAGGTTTGATGATGGTACGCTTTGCCTTGTGTAGTGCCACACCCCTTTGATCATCTCTCAAAGCTGAAGTGTGTGACTCCACCTGCACCTCCTTTTGGATTGATGGCTCTTCTGGCTGATCCTTTACATGTATTGGAACATTCATACCAAACTCCACCTCAAAAGAAGCATGTTTTGAAGTAGAAGTAGAAGGTACATCACCTGTCAGCCAATGCTGTCCACTGCTGTCCTGTTCAGCCTTTTCAGCTCCATCTGCAATCTCTGACCTCTTCAAGATGCTCTTCTCATCAAAAATAATGTCTCTACTGATGATACACTTCTGTGAATCTGAACTCCATAGCAAATAGCCTTTAACTCCCTGTGGATACCCGATGAAGATCAGCCTTTGTGATTTTGGGTCCAGCTTGCTCCTTTCAGTTGCCTCCACATGTGCATAGGCTGGGCAACCAAAAATCCTTAGGTGTCCAAGCTCCACCTTCTTCCCACTCCAGATCTCCTCTGGAATGCCTCCATCAAGTTTTCTATTAGGGGACCTGTTAACAAGAAAACCAGAGAACATAATTGCATCACCCCAAAAGACCTTGGGCAGTGATGCCTGCAGCCTCAAACACCTAGCCTTCTCTGTCAATGTACGATTCATCCTCTCTGCCACACCATTCTGCTGGGGAGTCATCCTTACTGTGTAATGGCGTTGGATCCCATTTTCCTCACAGTAGCTTCTGAATTCATTGCTTGTATACTCCCCTCCATTGTCAGATCTCAAACACTTCACTGGGTACTCCAAAGCTTAAATCCTAGGGTGGAGGTTTGTAGGCTCCACAGGGTTAAGGCTCAGGTTATTGGGTCTTGAGGGGGCTAGTCTATCTTTGGGCCCAAGGTGTGGTTTGGTCCAAGGAAGTTTTTTTTTAGGGTTTATTATCCATATAATAAGGCACCGGTTCATGTGTGGTGCTGGTTTTATTTTGGTGGCCGTCATGGGGACGGGTTATATATAGTCATGTAACGATGATGATTATAGATGAATGAAAGAAACCCTTTTCTCCCTATAATAAGCTATCCCTTCTCTTCCTCCTCCTCTCTTTCTCACATATAGATGCCCTAGGTTTCTAGGGTTTTATTGCTGCCATCTCTGCCCTAGCCATCTTCTTGGAGCCGCCTCTCTCAAGGAAGGAGAAGGAAGAAACCTTCTCCTTGGGCAGCGTCTCTTGATTCTCTGGATCAGATCTGAAGGTTCACGTGAGGAAGAAGAGAGGCCACGACCCTCTCTTACAATCTTGGGGCACAAGAAACCAAGGAAAATCCTAGTTGCTAATCAATCTGGGAAGATTACTAAGATCAAGATCCAAAATTCTGCTGCAGAAATTTCAGCAGGGATATCATCTCGCTTCCGCATCTCCACACGACTTGGGGCTGGTCGAATGCGTGCTATGCTCCAAGGTTAGAAAGAGGACGATCCACTCTTCAATTGGTATCAGAGCCTTGGTGATTTGGTGGAGAAAAGATTGGATCTTGGGCGTTTCTTGGTAAGATATCAAACCAGAAATTTCTGCAGCAAGTTTAATTTTCTATTTTTGTTGTGTGCATTGTTTCTTGGTTGGATATGGCATCTAGTAGCTTTAAATTCGATTTTGAAAAGTATGATGGCAAGGGAAACTTCACCCTATGGCAGCAAAGGGTGAAGGATTTATTGGTACAGCAAAGGATTTATAAGGTCTTGGTGAAACAAAGACCGGATAATGTAAGTCATGAGGATTGGGAGGAGTTAGAGGAGATTGCATTTAGCACAATCAGGATGTGCTTGGCTGATCAAGTCTTGCCGGAGATTTGCACGCAGACCACGGCAAGGGGCTATGGGAAACTTTAGAGAACACTTACATGGGAAAGAGTATGACAAACAAGTTGTGGTTGAAGAAACAGTTGTACAGCTTGAGAATGCCTAAGGGAGGAGATCTTGTGGCCCATATTCAGAAATTCAATCAAGTGTGCTCAGAGGTGATGAGCCTTGATGTGAAGATTGATGAAGAAGACAAGACCCTCATCTTGTTGTGTTCGCTACCCAGTTCCTATGATGGTCTGATTACAACCTTGGTGTATGGGAAGGAGACCCTGAATTATGAAGAGGTTGTGGGGGTGCTGAGATCAAACCAGCAAAGAGAAAAGATTCGCATGGGAAACTCTAACACAGAGGTACTTGCTGTGAATGAGAGGCAAGGAAGACCCTGGGAAAAGGTTAGAGGCAAGTCCAAAGGCAGATCTAAGTCTCGGGGCAAGCAGAAAGCATGGAAGTGTTACAAGTGTCATCAGATTGGTCACCTGAAGAGAAATTGCCCACTTCTGAAGAATGAGAAGGGGAAGGGCATTTCCAAGGGAGGTTCAGCCAGCAATGGTGGTGCAAATTCATCTGAAGACAGTGAAGATGATGTACTGGTAGTTTCAGATGGGACCAAGAAGTGTGATAGTTGTTGGACACTTGACTCAGCATGTTCTCACCATTATACTTCGCATAGGGAGTGGTTTGCAACTTATGAAGAATCTGATGGAGGGAGTGTATGCCTTGGTGATAATCATCCTTGTAAGGTTGCTGGAGTTGGAAGCATAAGGGTGAGGATGTATGATGGGGTTATAAGGACTTTAACAAATGTCAAACATGTCCCGGAGTTGAAGAAGAATCTAATTTCTTTGGGCTACCTGGAGAAGCATGGGTATGCTTTTGGAAGCCAGCCGGGGAGTGGATGTTTGAGGATAACCAAGGGTGCATTAGTGGTGATGAAAGGGAGAAGGTTGGAAAATAATCTCTATCAGATGGAAGGCTCAGTGGCCATAGATGGTGCAGAGGTGCTAGCAGCGGCACAGGAGGAACAGTTGGTCTATAAACTGTGGCACTATCGAATGGGACACATGAGTGATAAAGGGCTTATAGAACTCAGCAAAAGAGGTCTAATTCCAACACTTAAGAAGGAGGACAATGACATCTGTGAGCCCTGTATTTATGGTAAACAACATAGGGTGAGGTTTGCCAGCAGTTCCAAGCAGAGTGAAGGTATTCTGGAATTAGTTCACTCAGATGTATGGGGACCGGCCCCTGTGTCAGCCAGAGGTGGGGCTAAGTATTTTTTAACTTTCATTGATGACTACTCCAGGAAGGTATGGGTATATCTGATAAGAGAAAAATCAGAGGTATTTGCCGGTTTAAAGCTTGGAGAGTTGGTGTTGAAAAGGAGACAGGAAAACCAGTGAAGTGTTTGAGATCTGACAATGGAGGGGAGTATACAAGCAATGAATTCAGAAGCTACTGTGAGGAAAATGGGATCCAACGCCATTACACAGTAAGGATGACTCCCCAGCAGAATGGTGTGGCAGAGAGATGAATCGTACATTGACAGAGAAGGCTAGGTGTTTGAGGCTGCAGGCATCACTGCCCAAGGTCTTTTGGGGTGATGCAATTATGTTCTCTGGTTTTCTTGTTAACAGGTCCCCTAATAGAAAACTTGATGGAGGCATTCCAGAGGAGATCTGGAGTGGGAAGAAGGTGGAGCTTGGACACCTAAGGATTTTTGGTGGCCGTCATGGGGACGGGTTATATATAGTCATGTAACGATGATGATTATAGATGAATGAAAGAAACCCTTTTCTCCCTATAATAAGCTATCCCTTCTCTTCCTCCTCCTCTCTTTCTCACATATAGATGCCCTAGGTTTCTAGGGTTTTATTGCTGCCATCTCTGCCCTAGCCATCTTCTTGGAGCCGCCTCTCTCAAGGAAGGAGAAGGAAGAAACCCTAGCAATACCTTCTCCTTGGGCAGCGTCTCGGATCAGATCTGAAGGTTCACGTGAGGAAGAAGAGAGGTCACGACCCTCTCTTACAATCTTGGGGCACAAGAAACCAAGGAAAATCCTAGTTGCTAATCAATCTGGGAAGATTACTAAGATCAAGATCCAGAAATTTCAGCAGGGATATCATCTCGCTTCCGCATCTCCACACGACTTGGGGCTGGTCGAATGAGTGCTATGCTCCAAGGTTAGAAAGAGGACGATCCACTCTTCAAAATCAGGTCATGACAGAAGACTGCGGCAGATTAGAATCGATGTTCCAG